>CM040405.1:71879296-71974296 GCA_022702515.1 Ilyophis sp. 1 JC-2022
ATTACTCTTGAACATCAACTGGCTGGCAATGAACAAGGTCCATTCTATATGCCTGCTAATTATGAAGATATTCTACTGTGGACATTTTGAGATATGCCCACTTATGTTCATTATTGTTGTATATGGGTGTATATGGCAACACAATTATTGACAGACCATCACAAGATTTTTTCCCATAATTAATCTTGAACATCAACTGGCTGGGCATGAACAAATTCCATTCTATATGCCTGCTAATTATGAAAAAATTCTACTGTGGAAATTTTGAGATATGCCCACTTATATTCATTATTGTTGTATATGGGTGTATATGCAAACACTACAATTGACAGACCATTACACAAAATTTTCCCATAATTACTCTTGTACAACAACTGGCTGGGCATGAACAAATTCCATTCTATATGCCTGCTAATTATGAAGATATTCTACTTTGGAAATTTTGAGATGTATCCACTTATGTTCATTATTGTTGTATATAGGTATATATGGCACCACAATCATTGACAAACTATTACACAAAACTTTCCCATAATTACTCTTGAACATCAACTGGCTGGCAATGAACAAGGTCCATTCTATATGCCTGCCAAGTATGAAAAAAGTCTACTGTGGAAATTTTGAGATATGACCATTTATGTTCATTATTGTTGTATATGGGTGTATATGGCAGCACAATTATTGACAGACCATTACAAAAAATCTTCCCTTAATTACTCTTGAACATCAACTGGCTGGCAATGAACAAAGTCCATTCTATATGCCTGCTAATTATGAAAAAATTCTACTGTGGAAATTTTGAGATATGCCCACTTATGTTCATTATTGTTGTATATGGGTGTATATGCAAACACTACAATTGACAAACCATTACACAAAATGTTTCCATAATTACTCTTGAAAATCAACGGGCTAGCAATGAACAAGGTTCATTCTATATGCCTGCTGAGTATGAAAATATTCTACTGTGGAAATTTTGAGATATGACCATTTATGTTCTTCATTGCTGTATATGGGTATATATGACACCACTATCATTGACAAACCATTCCACAAAATCTTCCCATAATTACTCTTGATCATCAACTGGCTGGCAATGAACAAGGTCCATTCTATATGCCTGCTAATTATGAAGATATTCTACTGTGGACATTTTGAGATATGCCCACTTATGTTCATTATTGTTGTATATGGGTGTATATGGCAACACAATTATTGACAGACCATTACAAAAAATGTTCCCATAATTACTCTTGAACATCAACTGGCTGGGCATGAACAAATTCCATTCTATATGCCTGCTAATTATGAAGATATTCTACTTTGGAAATTTTGAGATATATCCACTTATGTTCATTATTGTTGTATATAGGTATATATGGCACCACAATCATTGACAAACTATTACACAAAACTTTCCCATAATTACTCTTGAACATCAACTGGCTGGCAATGAACAAGGTCCATTCTATATGTCTGCCAAGTATGAAAAAAGTCTACTGTGGAAATTGTGAGATATGACCATTTATATTCTTCATTGCTGTATATGGGTATATATGACACCACTATCATTGACAAACCATTAGACAAAATTTTCCCATAATTACTCGTGAACATCAACTGGCTGGCAATGAACAAGGTCCATTCTATATGCCTGCTAATTATGAAAAAATTCTACTGTGGAAATTTTGAGATATGCCCACTTATGTTCATTATTGTTGTATATGGGTGTATATGCAAACACTACAATTGACAGACCATTACACAAAATTTTCCATAATTACTCTTGAACATCAACTGGCTGGGAATGAACAAGGTACATTCTATATGCCTGCTAAGTATGAAAAAATTCTACTGTGGAAATTGTGAGATATGACCATTTATGTTCTTCATTGCTGTATATGGGTATATATGACACCACTATCATTGACAAACCATTACACAAAGTTTTCCGATATTTACTCTTGAAAATCAACGGGCTGGCAATGAACAAGGTGAGACGTAGTGCGTGGAGGGTTGGACCCGAGAAGCACAACTCAGAACAACAGATGTAATAAATACCCGCAAGGGCTTTATTAAGGAAAGTCCAGTAATCGTTGTCTTAGCACAAGCAAAGGTCATACACAAAAAGATCCAGCCAATAAACAAATGTACCGAGGGAGAAGGCAGTCTCGTCGTCGGTAAGCCAGGCAGTAGTTCGGAACCAGAAAGGCAATCAGCGTGGCAGAGGTACAAAAGGGAGAAGGCAAAAGAATAGTCGAAAAACAAGCAGGGTCAGACCGGAGTCCTCGCCGCGTGGCAAAAGTACAAAATCAGCAAGCAGGAATCGTGGTCAGGACAGGCAGTGAAAACAAAAGGCTGGCAGTAAACAGTGGTCAAAAAACAGGCTTGGATCAAAACAGGAAATCAGAAAACGTAAACTTGACAAATGCTTAAGAGTGCTAGTGAGGCAACAATTTCGCACAGAACCGGTGAAAACTGAGGGCTTATATGTGTGTGTAGACAGGTGCAAACGCTTAGCTTGAGAACAGAGAGAAATTAGAAACAGCTTGGGAAAACGAGATGAAGATCATTAGTCAATTAGTCTGTTAGTAATGATCCCATCCTAGCGTTAGTAAATTAGTTAATTAGTAAGGACATGCACTAGAAACGTAAGGTAACAATTAACTACAAGAGATTAGATGGTTAGTAAGCAATGATCTAGCTAATTGTTAGTAATCTGTTAGTTAGACAAGGAATGGCAGATACAATGGAAAACACGTAAGCAAAAGCGGGAGAGAGAGAAAGCATGAACGCGAGTTCGCGGAAACACATATAAATGTATGAAACTAATAAACTATGATAGAACGTGAATACAAATAAGGGCGTGACATAACAATAAACATAAAACATGGCGTGGAACGGTTAGAACCGTAACACAAGGATCATTCTATATGCCTGCTAAGTATGAAAATATTCTACTGTGGAGATTTTGAGATATGACCATTTATGTTCCTCATTGCTGTATATGGTTATATATGACACCACTATCATTGACAAACCATTCCACAAAATTTTCCCATAATTACTCTTGAACATCAACTGGCTGGCAATGAACAAGGTCCATTCTATATGCCTGCTAATTATGAAGATATTCTACTGTGGACATTTTGAGATATGCCCACTTATGTTCATTATTGTTGTATATGGGTGTATATGGCAACACAATTATTGACAGACCATCACAAGATTTTTTCCCATAATTAATCTTGAACATCAACTGGCTGGGCATGAACAAATTCCATTCTATATGCCTGCTAATTATGAAAAAATTCTACTGTGGAAATTTTGAGATATGCCCACTTATATTCATTATTGTTGTATATGGGTGTATATGCAAACACTACAATTGACAGACCATTACACAAAATTTTCCCATAATTACTCTTGTACAACAACTGGCTGGGCATGAACAAATTCCATTCTATATGCCTGCTAATTATGAAGATATTCTACTTTGGAAATTTTGAGATGTATCCACTTATGTTCATTATTGTTGTATATAGGTATATATGGCACCACAATCATTGACAAACTATTACACAAAACTTTCCCATAATTACTCTTGAACATCAACTGGCTGGCAATGAACAAGGTCCATTCTATATGCCTGCCAAGTATGAAAAAAGTCTACTGTGGAAATTTTGAGATATGACCATTTATGTTCATTATTGTTGTATATGGGTGTATATGGCAGCACAATTATTGACAGACCATTACAAAAAATCTTCCCTTAATTACTCTTGAACATCAACTGGCTGGCAATGAACAAAGTCCATTCTATATGCCTGCTAATTATGAAAAAATTCTACTGTGGAAATTTTGAGATATGCCCACTTATGTTCATTATTGTTGTATATGGGTGTATATGCAAACACTACAATTGACAAACCATTACACAAAATGTTTCCATAATTACTCTTGAAAATCAACGGGCTAGCAATGAACAAGGTTCATTCTATATGCCTGCTGAGTATGAAAATATTCTACTGTGGAAATTTTGAGATATGACCATTTATGTTCTTCATTGCTGTATATGGGTATATATGACACCACTATCATTGACAAACCATTCCACAAAATCTTCCCATAATTACTCTTGATCATCAACTGGCTGGCAATGAACAAGGTCCATTCTATATGCCTGCTAATTATGAAGATATTCTACTGTGGACATTTTGAGATATGCCCACTTATGTTCATTATTGTTGTATATGGGTGTATATGGCAACACAATTATTGACAGACCATTACAAAAAATGTTCCCATAATTACTCTTGAACATCAACTGGCTGGGCATGAACAAATTCCATTCTATATGCCTGCTAATTATGAAAAAATTCTACTGTGGAAATTTTGAGATATGCCCACTTATATTCATTATTGTTGTATATGGGTGTATATGCAAACACTACAATTGACAGACCATTACACACAATTTTCCCATAATTACTCCTGAACATCAACTGGCTGGGCATGAACAAATTCCATTCTATATGCCTGCTAATTATGAAGATATTCTACTTTGGAAATTTTGAGATATATCCACTTATGTTCATTATTGTTGTATATAGGTATATATGGCACCACAATCATTGACAAACTATTACACAAAACTTTCCCATAATTACTCTTGAACATCAACTGGCTGGCAATGAACAAGGTCCATTCTATATGTCTGCCAAGTATGAAAAAAGTCTACTGTGGAAATTGTGAGATATGACCATTTATATTCTTCATTGCTGTATATGGGTATATATGACACCACTATCATTGACAAACCATTAGACAAAATTTTCCCATAATTACTCGTGAACATCAACTGGCTGGCAATGAACAAGGTCCATTCTATATGCCTGCTAATTATGAAAAAATTCTACTGTGGAAATTTTGAGATATGCCCACTTATGTTCATTATTGTTGTATATGGGTGTATATGCAAACACTACAATTGACAGACCATTACACAAAATTTTCCATAATTACTCTTGAACATCAACTGGCTGGGAATGAACAAGGTACATTCTATATGCCTGCTAAGTATGAAAAAATTCTACTGTGGAAATTGTGAGATATGACCATTTATGTTCTTCATTGCTGTATATGGGTATATATGACACCACTATCATTGACAAACCATTACACAAAGTTTTCCGATATTTACTCTTGAAAATCAACGGGCTGGCAATGAACAAGGTGAGACGTAGTGCGTGGAGGGTTGGACCCGAGAAGCACAACTCAGAACAACAGATGTAATAAATACCCGCAAGGGCTTTATTAAGGAAAGTCCAGTAATCGTTGTCTTAGCACAAGCAAAGGTCATACACAAAAAGATCCAGCCAATAAACAAATGTACCGAGGGAGAAGGCAGTCTCGTCGTCGGTAAGCCAGGCAGTAGTTCGGAACCAGAAAGGCAATCAGCGTGGCAGAGGTACAAAAGGGAGAAGGCAAAAGAATAGTCGAAAAACAAGCAGGGTCAGACCGGAGTCCTCGCCGCGTGGCAAAAGTACAAAATCAGCAAGCAGGAATCGTGGTCAGGACAGGCAGTGAAAACAAAAGGCTGGCAGTAAACAGTGGTCAAAAAACAGGCTTGGATCAAAACAGGAAATCAGAAAACGTAAACTTGACAAATGCTTAAGAGTGCTAGTGAGGCAACAATTTCGCACAGAACCGGTGAAAACTGAGGGCTTATATGTGTGTGTAGACAGGTGCAAACGCTTAGCTTGAGAACAGAGAGAAATTAGAAACAGCTTGGGAAAACGAGATGAAGATCATTAGTCAATTAGTCTGTTAGTAATGATCCCATCCTAGCGTTAGTAAATTAGTTAATTAGTAAGGACATGCACTAGAAACGTAAGGTAACAATTAACTACAAGAGATTAGATGGTTAGTAAGCAATGATCTAGCTAATTGTTAGTAATCTGTTAGTTAGACAAGGAATGGCAGATACAATGGAAAACACGTAAGCAAAAGCGGGAGAGAGAGAAAGCATGAACGCGAGTTCGCGGAAACACATATAAATGTATGAAACTAATAAACTATGATAGAACGTGAATACAAATAAGGGCGTGACATAACAATAAACATAAAACATGGCGTGGAACGGTTAGAACCGTAACACAAGGATCATTCTATATGCCTGCTAAGTATGAAAATATTCTACTGTGGAAATTTTGAGATATGACCATTTATGTTCTTCATTGCTGTATATGGTTATATATGACACCACTATCATTGACAAACCATTCCACAAAATTTTCCCATAATTACTCTTGAAGATCAACTGGCTGGCAATGAACAAGGTCCATTCTATATGCCTGCTACGTATGAAGATATTCTACTGTGGACATTTTGAGATATGCCCACTTATGTTCATTATTGTTGTATATGGGTGTATATGGCAACACAATTATTGACAGACCATTACAAGATTTTTTCCCATAATTAATCTTGAACATCAACTGGCTGGGCATGAACAAATTCCATTCTATATGCCTGCTAATTATGAAAAAATTCTACTGTGGAAATTTTGAGATATGCCCACTTATATTCATTATTGTTGTATATGGGTGTATATGCAAACACTACAATTGACAGACCATTACACAAAATTTTCCCATAATTACTCTTGTACAACAACTGGCTGGGCATGAACAAATTCCATTCTATATGCCTGCTAATTATGAAGATATTCTACTTTGGAAATTTTGAGATGTATCCACTTATGTTCATTATTGTTGTATATAGGTATATATGGCACCACAATCATTGACAAACTATTACACAAAACTTTCCCATAATTACTCTTGAACATCAACTGGCTGGCAATGAACAAGGTCCATTCTATATGCCTGCCAAGTATGAAAAAAGTCTCTTGTGGAAATTGTGAGATATGACCATTTATGTTCATTATTGTTGTATATGGGTGTATATGCAAACACTACAATTGACAGACCATTACAAATTTTTTTCCCATAATTACTCTTGAACATCAACTGGCTGGCAATGAACAAGGTCCATTCTATATGCCTGCTAATTATGAAAAAATTCTACTGTGGAAATTTTGAGATATGCCCACTTATGTTCATTATTGTTGTATATGGGTGTATATGCAAACACTACAATTGAGAGACCATTACACAAAATTTTCCATAATTACTCTTGAACATCAACTGGCTGGGAATGAACAAGGTACATTCTATATGCCTGCTACGTATGAAGATATTCTACTGTGGACATTTTGAGATATGACCATTTATGTTCTTCATTGCTGTATATGGGTATATATAACACCATTATCATTGACAAAACATGACAAAAATTTTCCCATAATTACTCTTGAATATCAACTGGCTGGGAATGAACAACGTCCATTCTACATGTCTGCTAAGTATGAAGATATTCTACTATGGACATTTTGAGATATGACCATTTCTGTTCTTCATTGCTGTATATGGGTATATATAACACCATTATCATTGACAAAACATGACACAAAATTTTCCCATAATTACTCTTGAACATCAACTGGCTGGGAATGAACAAGGTCCATTCTATATGTCTGCTAAGTATGAAGATATTCTACTGTGGACATTTTGAGATATATCCACTTATGTTCATCATTTTTTTATATAGGTATATATGGCACCACAATCATTGACAAACTATTACACAAAATTTTCCCATAATTACTCTTGAACATCAACTGGCTGGGAATGAACAAGGTCAATTCTATATGTCTGCTAAGTATGAAGATATTCTATTGTGGAAATTTTGAGATATGACCATTTATGTTCTTCATTGCTGTATATGTGGCACCACTATAATTGACAAACCATTACACAAAATTTTCCCATAATTACTCTTGAACATCAACGGACAGGCAATGAGTAAGGTCAATTCTATGTGTCAATTTAAGTATGAAAAAATTCTACTGTGGAAATTGTGAGATATGACCATTTATGTTCTTCATTGCTGTATATGGGTAAATATGACACCACTATCATTGACAAACCATTACACAACATTTTCCCATAATTACTCTTGAAAATCAACGGGCTGGCAATGACTAAGGTTCATTCTATATGCCTGCTAAGTATGAAAATATTCTACTGTGGAAATTTTGAGATATGCCCACTTATGTTCATTATTGTTGTATATGGGTATATATGACACCACTATAATTGACAAACCATTACACAAAGATTTCCCATAATTACTCTTGACCATCAACGGGCTGGCAATGAACAAGGTCATTTCTATATGCCTACTAAGTATGAAAAGATTCTACTGTGGAAATTTTGAGATATGACCATTTATGTTCTTCATTGCTGTATATGGGTATATATGACACCACTATCATTGATAAACCATTACACAAAATTTTCCCATAATTACTCTTGAAAGTCAACGGGCTGGCAATGACTAAGGTTCATTCTATATGCCTGCTAAGTATGAAAATATTCTACTGTGGAAATTTTGAGATATGACCATTTATATTCATTATTGTTGTATATGGGTGTATATGGCAACACAATTAAAGACAGACCATTCCAAAAAATCTTCCCTTACTTACTCTTGAACATCAACTGGCTAGCATTGAACAAGATCCATTATATATGGCTGCCAAGTATGAAAAAATCCTACTGTGGAAATTGTGAGATATGACCATTTATGTTCTTCATTGGTGTATATGGGTATATGTGGCACCACTATCATTGACAAACCATTACACAAAATTTTCCCATAATTACTCTTGAATGTCAACTGGTTGGCAATGAACAACGTCCATTCTATATGCCTGCTAATTATGAAGATATTCTACTGTGGACATTTTGAGATATGCCCACTTATGTTCATTATTGTTGTATATGGGTGTATATGCAAACACTACAATTGACAGACCATTACACAAAATTTTCCCATAATTACTCTTGAACATCAACTGGCTGGGAATGAACAAGGTCAATTCTATATGTCTGCTAAGTATGAAGATATTCTACTGTGGAAATTTTGAGATATGACCATTTATGTTCTTCATTGCTGTATATGGGTATATGTGGCACCACTATAATTGACAAACCATTACACAAAATTTTCCCATAATTACTCTTGAACATCAACTAGCTGGCAATGAACAAGGTCCATTCTATATGCCTGCTAAGTATGAAGATATTCTACTGTGGAAATTGTGAGATATGACCATTTATGTTCTTCATTGCTGAATGTGGGTATATATGACTCCACTATCATTGACAAACCATTACACAAAATTTTCCGATAATTACTCTTGAACATCAACTGGCTGGCAATGAACAAGGTCCATTCTATATGCCTGCTAATTATGAAAATGTTCTACTGTGGACATTTTGAGATATGCCCACTTATATTTATTATTGTTTTATATGGGTGTATATGCAAACACTACAATTGACAGACCATTACACAAACTTTTCCCATGATTACTCTTGAACATCAACTGTCTGGGCATGAACAAATTCCATTCTATATGCCTGCTAATTATGAAAAAATTATACTGTGGAAATTTTGAGATATGCCCACTTCTGTTCATTATTGTTGTATATAGGTATATATGGCACCACAATCATTGACAAACTATTACACAAAACATTCCCATAATTACTCTTGAACATCAACTGGCTGGCAATGAACAAGGTCCATTCTATATGCCTGCCAAGTATGAAACAATTCTACTGTGGAAATTGTGAGATATGATCATTTATGTTCTTCATTGCTGTATATGGGTATATATGACACCACTATCATTGACAAACCATTAGACAAAATCTTCCCATAATTACTCTTGAACATCAACTGGCTGGCAATGAACAAGGTCCTGTTACGTTCCATAGGACAGGAACCCAAACGCAGGCAGGAGTGCGACAAACCAGGTTTAATATCCAGATAAGGTACAAAATCAATGTCCAAGGGGAAGTCAAACAGGCAGGGGTCGATCACGGGAAGACACGGCAGAGGTACAAAAACAAAATCCAAAAGAAGGGTCGCGAGAACACGGACAGAGGTCGAAGCCAGGAAATCAATAAGAAAAACAAATTAACAAAAGAACAGACCACAAAAACTCACTAACTCGGAACTAACAGAAACAAACAAAACCGAACTCAAACACGAAACAGACTCGGAAACAGATAAAAACTCACTAACTCGGAACTAACAGAAACAAACAAAACCGAACTCAAACACGAAACAGACTCGGAAACAGATATGCTAACTCGGGAAGGAAATACAGGTAACAGACTAACGTGTAATTTAGATGACGAACTCGCAACGAGGGACAAAAACAGCAAGTATAAATGCATGTGTAGACAGGTGCAAACACTTAGCTTGAGAATAGCAGGAAATGGAAAACAGCTAGAAAGCTGAGACACGTAACAAGGCAATTAGTAAATCGTTAGTAGTTATCCTATCCTAGCCCTGTCGTTAGTAAATTAGTAAACACGACCATGACTGGATACGTACGGAAACACTAAACAGCTGTGGAAACGTGATGAGAACTAAATTGTTAGTTTGTGTTAGTAATAATTCTATAAAACCCTGACGTTAGTAGATTAGTTAACCACACCCGTGTTTAGCCGGTTAGTAATTAATAAGTCCTATATAATAATTAGTAGTGCAGGGTAATACAAACAAAGTGTACAGAAACAAAAGTAAAACTCCGTGAGAGGAAGCGAGAGATACAGCACAGAACGCAAGGCTGCGGAAAACATGGAAAAGTGTATGCTACAGAAACTGACAATACTAAACATGAGAGAATAACAAAACAGACTCAGAACATAACAGGTCCATTCTATATGCCTGCTAATTATGAAAAAAGTCTATTGTGGAAATTTTGAGATATGCCCACTTATGTTCATTATTGTTGTATATGGGTGTATATGCAAACACTACAATTGACAAACCATTACACAAAATTTTCCTATAATTACTCTTGAAAATCAACGGTCTGGCAATGAACAAGGTTCATTCTATATTCCTGCTAAGTATGATGATATTCTACTGTGGAAATTGTGAGATATGACCATTTATGTTCTTCATTGCTGTATATGGGTATATATGACACCACTATCATTGACAAACCATTACACAAAATTTTCCCATAATTACTCTTGAACATCAACTGGCTGGCAATGAACAAGGTCCATTCTATATGCCTGCTAATTATGAAGATATTCTACTGTGGAAATTATGAGATATGACAATGTATGTTCTTTATTGCTGTATATGGCACTAGTATCATTGACAGACCATTACACAGGATTTCCCCATATGTACTCACAAAGCTCAACTGAATGACAATTATCAATGCTAATTCTATATGCCTGCCAAGTATGAAGTCATTCTACTGTAGAAAGTTTGAGATATGTCAATTTCCGTTTATTTCTGCTATAATATGGATGTATATGGCAACGAGAGACCATTGCATCGCATAATTAGTTCAAAATGTGAACGCATTCTTGATTTCCAATGCCCACCCAAAATACCTACCATGTACGAAGTAGTTTTACTGTGGAAATCCTGAGATATGACCATTTAAGATAATGTTAAGTGTATATAGGGGTATGTGGCAATACTAACTTTGAGAAACCATTATAAAGGATTTTCCAATAATTATTTACAAATTTCTACTCACTGGTGATGCGTAAGGCACAGTCTATATGTATGCCAAGTATTGAATTGAATTGAAACCTTTATTTCGACAGGGAAGAACATACTGAGACCAAGTCTCTTTCACAGATGTGCCCTGCTTACAATCAACATATACAATCAATACAGTAGCAAAGGTACAAAAAGTAGTCAATAAGTACAGAAGTTATCTAGATACAATAAGCAAATTAAACAATAAAACCTGCATATCTCTCTATCCTAATGCAATACAAACCTGCATATCTCTCTATCCTAATACAATACAACCTGCATATTTCTCTATCCTAATACAATACAACCTGCATATCTCTCTATCCTAATACAATAAAAACCTGCATATCTTTCTATCCTAATACAATAAAACCTGCATATCTCTCTATCCTAATACAATAAAACCTGCATATCTCTCTATCCTAATACAATACAACCTGCATATCTCAAAAAACACTAATCATATACCATGTCTCTAGGAGGCAAGGTATATGATCTGGGGAAAAAAAACCCATATGTCCGTAGGCGGGTGAATGCATGCATGTGTGTGCAAGTGTGTATAGCAGTGGCGGCTGGTGATCTAAATATAGGTTGGGGCGCTAGCATTTCTAAAAAAAAACAAATACATCTGACTTTGACTTTAAACAGAAAAAACAAGCCACCTTGTGTCTCAGTTGCATAAGACAGTTTAATTGGCAACAGTGGAGGACAGTTTTTCAAGTAAGACATCACTATGTTTCCATCTAAATGTCATTCGAATTTTAAGCGAACTTTTGGAAAGTTCGCAAAAAGAAAAAAAAAGAAAATGCGAATTAGGTGCGTTTCCACCAACTGAGTTGGAGCGAAGAAGTAGAGGTTGCATATCGTAAACAAAACCAGTTGCCTTGGTAACATACCCACGTGGAGAACATAACGCTTGGCAATAAAATGGAGAGAGGTCTGCAGGAATTAGTTTCAGCTGGGCAAGTTGTAATTGTCCTTTCAATTCAACTAATATTGGCCGAATTGATATCCGGAAAGACGCCGACAGCGGAAACGGCTGATCAGTCACGTGAGTTCAATGTTCGCTACGTCAGAACTTATTCGGCAAATGTGTTTCCATCTACCGTTTTGCGCATTAACTCTTTTTCGCAAAAGACAAAAACCACCTCAAGCGAGCGTATAAACTTTTTTGCGAATTAGAGTAAGTTTTTTCGAATTTTGCCGTTTCCATCAACCTTTTCTGATGCGATACTTTAAAATGCGCATAAAATTAGGTTGATGGAAACATAATTCTGTAGCCTTTAGGTCTCGTACCCCAGGGAAAGCAATAGAACGCATGACTCACAGCACATCCAGCTAGCCAACTCCGTTTGTCATAACACGAGCGAGAGAAGCCCCGGTTATAAGCTGGACCGCGATCACATGTTTGCTGTTGAATGTGCAAATCTGGTCGCTCTGGTCCAAGTTCCTTTACTCTTTTCTTTTCTTCCAATGAACGCCTTGAGAAAGGTTCTTTTTGCAAAGAAATAACCGAATTTTCTTTGCTTTCTGTTCCACTTGAAGAAGCCATTTCGAATTATCTCTCTCGCTTGGTCTAGTTCTACTAATGAATGAGTAGCAGCCGACTGAACCGAGCCGTACTTGCGCACTCGCAGTGATATCCTGCTAGATGCCGGCTGGGCGTGATAAACATGCCTTAAATCCAATCAAATAATATCATAAACCCATGAGGATGAGGACTAATCAGAAAAGGGTAGGATAGTCCGGGGCCGGGCACAGGCCTGCGCCCGGGGACCTCCTTTTTTGGCCGCGAATCAGGCAGCAGTACCAGGGGGCTCGGCTGAAAATGAATGAGTGCTCTGATTCACCATAACGTTACCGGCGCCCCACAGTCCCCTGAACATGCATATGTAATGTATTAAACTTTAGACAACGCAAGGCCAACATATAACATGTTTAAGCTACTAAAAAATTAAATAATAATAAAAAATAATAATAAAAAATAATAATTTTAAGCTACTAAAAAAATTAAATAATAATAAAAAATAATATTTTTTTTTAAACTTTTTTTTAAATTTGTATGTGGGGGAGGGGGGGCGGCGCCCCAGCACCCTCTATAGGCCGGCCGCCACTGGTGTATAGCTGTGAGTAGTCCGTGTTTATGTGTGCGTAAGACTGAAGGTTACATTCTGGCACTCAGCAATCTTGATAACTCAAGTCCGTAGAATCTTTTCACGAAACACAGCAAGTTGCTATGGAGATATTCTCGATGTAACTAGTCCGTAGGTCTTTTCGCGATAACACAGCAGGTTGCTATGGAGATATCCTTGATTGCCCTGTCCAGAAGTAAACAACAGGAGTCCAGGGAAGATGGGTGCGTAGGAACGCCTCTTTGCATGTGAGTCTTCTGGGGGAGATTTCTGCAAGCGGCCTTGCCGGGCCGACAAGCGATGGGGCTCCGAAAACAAGATTAGATGTTTGGGTTATAGCGAGGAAAACAGCATTCCAATTCGTTACTCCTCTTTACTCTGGGTCTCTCAGCTTGACCACTTCTCCTCACAAAACAGTGATTTCCTCCAAAACGTTAACCATCTTGCGATTTAGGTCACATATCGCAACAGTCTGAGTACTCACTGCTCTGCCCACCTCGTTAATCATCACAGGCAGCCTTTGGCCTTCTTGAATAGCTCCCATCTTTCCAATTTTCCGATAGACCAGGGCAACGCTCAGTCCGAGAAGCAATTGTCCTGCCATCATAAATCCAAATAGGTAGACGTCCTCCACGTCTTCCACGGAGAGAACCGCCAGGCAAAGAACCCGCCAGTTCTCCCACGCATCCATTATGTAGCCTGCAGCGAAAGTCCCGTCTGGGCAAGTAGGTTCCCCCGAACCAGTGCTTCTTGTTGAGATAATTTTGTCAATTGCGTTGAGAGACCAGCTTATCAATTCCATAATTTTGTAGTTTCAAAGATACCGTGCAAAGAGTGGTTCCGAGCGGGTGGGAGAGGAGAGGAGAGAGGAGAGAGAGGAGAGAGAGAATATGCGACCGCCTCCGTCAACAGCCAAGCAAGTATGAAGCAGTTGTACTGTGTAAATACTGAGATGTGACCAATTATGGCCATGATACCTTTTATGTATATAGATTAAATGAAGATTAGTCATTTAAACCCGTTTCAACAGATTGTCCCAAAAGTGCCCTGAATTATTTAAAAGGCTAAATAAAAGTGCACAATAAGAGCACATAGTAAGGTGTTTCTTTTTGTAGATATTTTGAAGATGTATTTTTATTATCGCTGCATATGGTGAATTTAGCAACACTAACTTTAAGAATCCATTAAACAGGATTCTCAAAAAATAACTTGACAATTTGAAGTCATTTAAACAAGATTCTCCCATAATTAGACTACACTTTTACTGGATTTGTAATTAACATGGCTGACACTTATATGCCTGCAAAGTATGAACAGATTTCACTGTGGAAATTTTGAGATATGCCCAATTATGTTCATTATTGTTGTATATGGGTGTATATGGCAACATGATTATTGACAGACCATTACACAGGATTTCCACATAATTACTCATGAAGCTCAAATGACTGACATTTATGAAGGACCATTCTATATGCCTGCCAAGTATGAATCAGGTTTACTGTGTAAATTTTGAGATATGCCCAATTATGTTCATTATTAGTGTACGGTATATGAGTGTATATGGCAACACTATCATTGACACACCAATACACTGGATATTCAGATAATTACTCATGAAGGTCAACTGACTGACAATGAACATGGTCCAGTCTATATGCCTGCCAAGCATGAAAAAATTATACTGTGGAAATTGTGAGATATGACCATGTATGTTTCTTATTGCTGTATATGGGTATATGGCAACACTACCATTGACAGACCATTACACAATATTTTCCCATAATTACTCTCGAACATAAACTGGCTGGCAATAAACAAGATCCATTCTATATGCCTGCCAAGTATGAAGAATTTCTACTGTGGAAATTGAGATATGACCATTTATCTTCTTTATTGCTGTATATGGGTAGATATGGCACCACTATCATTGACAGAACATTACACAAAATCTTCCCATAATTACTCTTGAACATCAACTGACTGACAATCACCAACATCCATTCTATATGCCTGCCAAGTATGAAAAAATTCTACTGTGGAAATTTTGAGATATGCCCACTTATGTTCATTATTGTTGTATATGGGTGTACATGGCAACATTACAATTACACAGGATTTCCCCATAATTACTTTTGAAAATTAACTGGATGGGCATGAACAAATTCCATTCTATATGCCTGCCAAGTATGAAGAAATTCTACAGTGGAAATTGTGAGATATTACAATTTATGTTCTTCATTGCTGTATATGGGTATATATGGCACCACTATCATTGACAAACCATTACACAACATTTTCCCATAATTACTCTTGAACATCAACTGGCTGGGAATAAACAAGGTCCATTCTATATGTCTGCCAAGTATGAAAAAAGTTTACAGTGGAAATTTTGAAATATGCCCACTTATGTTCATTATTGTTGTATATGGGTGTATATGGCAACACGATTATTGAGAGACCATTACACAGAATCTTTCAATCATTACTCAAGAAGCTCAACTGTTTGACAATTAACAAGGTCCATTCTTGAAGCCTGCCAAGTGTGAAAACATTTTACTGTGGAAATTGTGAGATATGACTGTTACGATCTCAGTTACGTTAGCAGTAAGGACCCAGACGCGGACCACAGGATCAGGCAAAAGGAGTGGTTTATTGTCCATGCAGGAGTCAAGCCAGGAAGTCAGACGTAGGGAGGTACAAAACGGCAGGCAAAGGGGCAATCAAGGGCAATCCAAATATCAGGCAGTACCAGGGGACAAGGCAGGAGAATCGTCAAAAAATCAGGCAAGGTCGAAACCGTAAAACAAACTAGACAGACAAGGGCAAGGCAAAAGAATAGTCGTATCAAAAGGTATCTCGGAAGAATAATCAGATCACTGGCTACAGGAACAGGCAGGCACAGGGAAAGAAAATCAACGTTCTGACAAGGGACTGAAGAAAATACAGGGATTAAATACACAAGTAACTAATGAGACAAGAGGAATCAGGTGTGTGAGAGGGAGGGACTCCAAACGAGAAACAATGAGAATACATTGGGCGGATAATCAATCACGTAGACAACTAGGGAAAACGCGGACTGGATTGCAAACATATACACGATAACAGATGACCTGGAGTTTCAGGAAATCGTGCAAAGATTAAGAGAACAGGGAGAGGAGATTAGATGCAGCTGCGAATGATTAGCAGGGACAGAACAGCATGAAAATGTGCGCTCTAATATGTTAGTGAGATTAGTAACTATACACACCCCTGCCGTTAGTATGATTAGTAAGTATATACAAATTAGTTTGTTAATGGTAGATCTTATCTATCATTAGTATGTTAGTGGTAATTAGTAAATCTAAGTGCACAGAGATAGGTGTGAAGCAAGAGGGAACCCGAACACCAATGAGATCACCCGAATGGTACAGAGACGTAAACAGGGAGTGACAGATCAGAAGTAAACAAGCAGACAAAGGACAACTAGGAAAAACCGGAAAATAAACAAGCCAGAATACAAACTAAGAATAAACAATACATACAAAATAGATACAAATAACAGGCAATACTCAGATCCTTACAGTGACCATTTCTGTTCTTTATTGCTGTATATGGGTGTATATGGTAACACTATCATTGACAGACCATTACACAGGATTTTCCCATAATTAGTTCAAAGTTTCATATGATTGGTGACGAACAAGACCAACCATATATGCCTGCCTAGTCTTAAGCAGTTTTACAGTAGAAATTTTGACATATGAAGATTTATTTTCATTATAGCTGCATATGTTGAATTTGGCAACAGGATTTCCAATAAATAACTTGGCAATTTCAAGTAATTTAACGTCATTATGTATGCATATATGTGTACATGACAGCACTTTCCATCGAATGCTTCCCTGTATCTTTTATTTATTTTTTAAATATTTGGTAACGCTTTATTTGACAGTGGTCGTCATGACATGGGAAAGACACTGTCATTACCATGACATAATACCTGTCATAAAGTGTCATGTTCATTCATAACTACGACATAGTGTTGTTATAACACAATCTGCAATTACATTACATATCTATCGAGATGAACTAATCCCAACTAAAATAATTTAAATTAATGTGTTTTTGCAGTATCACTATTTGGCAAACTGACTCATAGTCACATTGCTTTCAACAAATAATGGACATAGTCATTTTCAAATGTCATGGTAAATCAGTGTTATGACAACCCTGTCAAAGCCTTCTATGCAGGTTGTTATGTCAGTTGTGTTATAACACAAATTGCAGATTGTGTCATAACAACACTATGTCATAGTTATGAATGATCATGACATTTCATGAAAGGTATTATGTCATGGTAATGATACTGTGAATGTCATGAAGTTTTACCAAAGATTTAAAAAAATAAATACAAGATACGGGGAAGCAGTCAATGGAACGTGCTGTCATGTACACATATATGCAAACATAATGATGTTAAGGTCATTATCACTGTGTGCAAGCAAATATGGAAACATTACATTTGAAAGAGCATTACACAGGATTTTCCCGTAGTAAGTGAATAATTTCAACTTCGGAATGACTAACACGGCCCAGTCCATATGGCCACCAGGTATGAAGAGATTCTACTATGTACATTTTGAAATATGTACATTTATGTTAATTATTGCTGTATATGGGTGTATATGGCAACACAATATTTGAGACCCCATTAATAGCCATATCTCAGAATGTTCACAGTTAAACGTCTTTTTACTTGCCACACATATAGTCTAGCCTTTATCTATCAACAATCAGTTGAATGTTTGGAGTAATTATGAAAAACCACAGGGTAATGGGCTCCCAAAGGTAGTACTGTCATATATTCCTATCTACCGTTATAATCACCTTTATAATCAATATTTTCTTATTTAGTATGCATCGTCTGGTTCTTTGTCAGCACAAATGCAGAGACGTATTATTGGTAAATCGCATGATCTACGTTTTTTCCTTTAGACAATTATAACGACATTTATTGGTCATTTCTCCAGATCTCCAAATTGCTGCTGTGGAACATTTTCATGTTGGGTGTGCACAGTTTGTGTCTGGTTTAGCCTAGGAGTTTATTATTATTATTATTATTATTATTATTTACAATTATTGGTCAATATTTCAATCACATGTACGTTTCAGCAGTACAGTAGCCAACATATATTAAATTACTTTCCTACTCTATTATTACATTTTCGAAATGGTAGTTAAAAAGACGGCATTACACATTTTTATCAGGTGTCTTGGCGAGAAGTCGCTCTTTCCGTTTTTTTCGCACAAGGGCGTTACCTAAAGACATCGTGGTTCCCGTTCTACCACTATACATAATGTAGCTGCACACACAAATTTGACGAACGGATAGTTTGACCGAACATTTTTAAAGAGTGGATAGCTTGACCGAGGTGAATTGTGCCACAGTGAAACTCCAATTAAAGTTCTTGAATAAATACGTATCATTTCCATTGGAATTAAAGCGCTGGGTGCCCTTTCATTGTCGAATAACTAAATTATTTAGCTAAGCTGTCATCTGTTATGGTAACATACCTGTAAACATTAGGCTGCTTATGTTTTATTGCTCATATTCAGCTGTTTCTTGTCTGTCAATTCACGAGATGGCCTAAACTACACCTGTCATCTCTGTTTAGACTTGCAAACATGGTAGACATGTAATTTTAGTTAATCTAAACCCAGAAGACATCGTAGCCATCGGTAGTCATACATTGTAATGTGAGAATCTATGTAGCTATGTTAAGTATCATTACTTACATGCATGTTTTCATAGACCTTTGAGTGGTGGTTCTAAAGTATATTTTATTGTAGAATATCTGTACCAATATAAATGAGAAATGTCTCTTTCATGGGACTTGTACAGTTAATGCATTGAAGATATTCCTTGTGACATAAAGGGAAAGTGTATTAATCCTAATCATTAATTATGTTGCTATGAAATAATAATACTTGGTGGTTGCATTTCCTTTGCATGCAAGGACTACCTGAAGTCTGCGAGCTGTAGAAATCATCAGATGCTGGGTATCTTCACTGGTGATGCTATGCCAGGCCTGTTCTCCAGCCTTCTTCAGTTACAATATGGATGAAAATGCCCTCAAATTAAAGTTTAGTCTGTACTTTAGCCTCACAGTCGTATCATTTCACATCCAAAGTACTGGAGCACAGAGCCAAAACATAGGAAAAAAAATTCTCTGTTCACTGTATATATCCTTTACTTGACCAGTCTGTTGAGATTTTTTTTCACACTAAAACATTACATACATGATTCAGCTACTCATAATGTCAGTGTTCATGATTTATTCAAATTACATGACAGCATGTGGTCCCTTTGGACCCTGACAATGAACGTATTGAATTGAATGCCATTCAATGTCTTGAACAAGATAAATTGAGTTTGTATAAATGAATAACAGGATACTGTGAGTCGTTATGTGTTTTGAGGGAACAATGTCGAGAAAGATAAAATTTTTCTTGCCAGTTATGTTAATGTATGGATAAATAGAATTGTATTTGCATAAGATGTATACCAATATCACCATGTCATGTTGTTCCTTTTACCTGTCACCAATCATTGTTCATATATTTCTGATTTGACAATAAACATACAAAATGACAGAAAGAACCCGGTGTCATTGTGGCTTGAATGGTGGTGGAGGGGAATAGTCCTACAGTTTATTTACCTTTTGTGAATGTCACCATATTGTGTGAAATAAATATTCTGAAAATGTTCTCTTTGCTTAATGGCTGGTATAATTTATCTGTTTTGTTCTGGAGACCAGACCACCCACATCTAATCAACCCATAGCCATAATAACAGTGTTAGATATTTAATCTCAATCATTAATCTTACAACAATTTGCGCGATGGATGTACAGCGTTGTACCCAGGTTGTGTTGCTTAATATTGTTTAATTGTTAATACCCTTCATGTTATTATGGCATTGGGTTGTTTGTATGTGGTCCCCTCTGCTGGCATGTGACATGCAGAGGCCTGGCTATACACTGTCCCATCTGGATATAGGGAAAACTCCACTTCTCAACACAATAACGGACAGCAGGTCATACCTTCAGATCTTGATAAGGTGTCTTACTGATAACAAGGATGGTGAAGAGAAATATTGATTAGGTAACAGTTTTTTCCCATCAAAAGACATCCAAATAAACATCGAACAAAAAGTTCGGAAATTTGTGTTTGGTAGATTATTTCTCTGTTGTAACAATGCTTCTTGGCAATAAATGTTATACCGTTGGAAAGCCTGTTTATTTCCCTTTTAAATGGTGCCCCATTTGTAAGGAACATGCATTTGTGGGATGAGCAGCACAGCTGAGTATGTGGGTTGCGCCCATGTAAAATTTGTCAAATCTTCTCTTCCAATGCCAAACAGCTTATTCTGCTGTTGCTAGTGACTCTTGATTGGTGTTGTTTGGTGGATTGGATGATTGAAGTCTATCAGTAACAAGGAAGAAACAAGACTGTGGCAGGGTGGGCGTGGTTAGCCTCTGCTTGCAGAGAGAGGGAGAGCTGAGCGGCTCTCGGACCCGGAGCCACAGCTGTCATAAGTTAATCAGTAGCACGGGGAACGTAATTGAATAATGGTTTAATTGTTTCTGATTGCTGTGACAGTGAGCCGGGGCTTGAAAAGGGAGAGGCGGGCGGACAATCGAGGCTGGCTGAGAACGGAGAAGGAATCGTTCCGGAGAGCCAGAGCCGAGAGACGAAAAACATTTAACTTAATTAATAAAGAAACCCACGGGGTACTCAAAGAATTACTGTGTCGTCAGTTCTTTCCCGAGAGGTGGCACTCGACATTGCCACAGTGGTGGCCCATACGGGGGGAAAGTTTGGAGAGACAGACACAGATTAAAAAAATAATAATAATAAAATAATGGACACCAGCCCAGAGAGAACAGAAGCGGGGCAGCCAGTAGTAGCGCTCGCGCGCATGCTGGAAGCAATGACGCAGATGCAGGAGCGGCAGGCCGCGGTGCATCAAGAGCAAATGGAGGCTCTGCGGCAGCAAGCTTCCCTCCAGACGGAGACGCTGCGACAGCTAGCCGTCGGGAGTCGGGCAGGGTCCTGGGATTCGCACGTCCGAGGCCCCATCAAAATCCAGCTGCCCAAGATGACGGCCGACGATGACGCCCAGGCCTTCCTGGACAGCTTCGAGGTGGCCGCGGAGGCGTGTCAGTGGCCCGGCGAGGAGTGGGTAGTCCGCCTCCTGCCTCTTTTAACGGGGGAAGCCCAGCAGGCGGCACATGGGCTGCCGGCCGCAGCCCGGGCAGAATACAACACCGTCAGGAAGGCAATCCTGGATCGTCTGGGCTATAGCCCAGAAGACCAAAGGCGCCGGTTCCGGGAAGCCACCCTGGTTCCGGGGGACCGGCCCTTTGCGTTCGCACAGCGGCTCACTGACATGGCCCGACGATGGTTGCAGCCAGAAATCCGGTCCGCCGCGGGGGTGGTGGAGCAGGTCGTGCTGGAGAAAATTGTGGGCGGGCTGCCAGAGACGACCGGCCACTGGGTGCGCTGCCACCGACCCACTAACCTGGAGCTGGCAGTAATACTGGCCGAAGACCATCTGGCCGTGTTACCCAGCAGCCCGCCGCAGAAGCCGCCGGAACAGGCTTCTAGGAGGAGGCCCCCGCCTTGCACGGTCCCTTCCTCCCTTTCCCGCGACCCTGCTACAACCTATCCCCGAATTAATCCCCCCTCTTTTTTCTCTCCCTCTCCAGGCCCAGGCTTGGTGGCAGGAGGGTCCGACCCACATAGGGCTCCTCAGACGGTCGGACCGGGTTGTTGGCGATGCGGGCAGCTCGGCCACCTGCGCCGCGATTGTCCACTTATGGAGATGGGTCAGGTGGTCCGGGTTGTCGGTCCGCCAGCTCCTGCTCACGATCCAGAGGGAGCGTACTGCATCCCGGTAAGGGTGCAAGGGAGTGAACACCGGGCGTTGTTGGATTCAGGGGCGATGCAGTCCATGATTCGACAAAGCCTGGTTCGGCCAGAGGCATTGGTGAAAGCATCCTGGGTATCGATTAAATGCGTGCATGGTGATGTGCACAAATATCCGGTAGTGCCTGTACAAATTAAATATCAACGGAGAATTTATATCGTCAAAGCTGCGGTTAGCTCCCGGCTGTCGCACCCCCTGATTTTGGGCATTGATTGGGCGGGGTTTCGTAAAGTGTCAGGGAAGCTGTGGGAGGTGCGATCCCGACAGGTAGGGCACGGGGAGGTGTGTGCTGTTGATGGCGAGGACGCAGGGTCAACCGACACGGTTGAGGGGGGGGCGGAGCCGGGGGAGCCTCGAGAGGAGACTCCCCCGGTTCCGGTTTTTCACCCCACGGAGGATTTCCCACTCGAACAGTCTCGAGATGACACCTTACGCTTTGCTTACGAACAAGTAATGCGCATTGATGGTCAGCAAGTGCGTCCGGAGACGGCTCTCTCTCACCCGTATTTCTCTGTTATTAGAGATAGATTATATCGAGTGTGTCGGGACGCTCAAACAGGAGAAGAAAATACCCAGTTGTTGGTACCTAAAAGCCGCCGGGAAATGGTTTTCCAGGCGGCTCATTATAACCCCATGGCAGGGCACTTGGGATATGAAAAAACATTCAACCGTATAATGGCCCGATTTTATTGGCCGGGCATCTGGGCCGACGTACGTCGGTGGTGTGCAGCCTGCCCGGAATGTCAATTAGTGAATTCCCCGGCCACCCCAAAAGCACCTTTGCAGCCTCTTCCATTAATAGAGGTCCCATTTGATAGAGTGGCTATGGACCTCATCGGGCCATTTGAACGGAGCACTCAGGGATACCGATTCGTACTAGTTCTGGTGGATTATGCGACCCGGTATCCCGAAGCAGTTCCATTGCGCAATATCTCAGCTAAAAGTGTTGCGCAGGCACTGTTTCAAATAATCTCCCGCGTCGGAATCCCGAAAGAGATTCTGACGGACCAGGGCACATCATTTATGTCACGAACATTAAACGAACTGTACGCGTTATTGGGCATTCAGTCTATTAAAACCAGCGTATACCACCCCCAAACGGATGGGCTCGTTGAGCGATTTAATAGGACTTTGAAGTCGATGATTCGGAAGTTCGTTCACGATGATAGTCGAAATTGGGATAAATGGTTAGTCCCTTTATTATTTGCAGTGCGGGAGGTCCCCCAGGCCTCCACGGGATTTTCTCCCTTTGAATTAATATTCGGTAGAAAACCCAGGGGAGTTTTGGACCTAATTAAAGAAAACTGGGAGGAAGGTCCAAGCCCCAGTAAAAATGAGATACAGTACGTCATGGACCTGCGAGCAAAACTCCATACACTGGGTAAGGTATCACGGGAGAATTTGCTCAAGGCCCAGGAACGGCAGCAAGCGCACTATAATAAAGGGACAAAAACTCAGACAATTCTCACCGGGAGATAAAGTACTTGTATTACTTCCCACATCCAGCACAAAATTACTCGCCAAGTGGCAAGGGCCCTTTGTGGTCACACGGCGAATTGGGGAGGTAGACTATGAGGTGGTGCGGTCGGATAGAGAAGGAGCTCAACAAATCTACCATCTAAATCTATTAAAAGCCTGGAAAGAGGTGGTGGCTGTCTCGCTGGTGACGGTAGATAAGGAGAAAGATGAGCTGGGGCCGGAGGTACCAAATTCACCCAATCAGACCCCGCCCCTTTCGGACAGCCATCTCTCGCCAAACCAGCAGGCAGACCTTGCTCTATTGCAAAAGCAGTTTGCGGATGTGTTTTCTCCCCTACCCGGACGCACGAATCTCATACACCACCACATTGAAACCCCCCCGGGAGTGACGGTACGTTCCCGTCCTTATCGGCTGCCAGAACACAAAAAAAAATTGGTGCAGGCAGAAATAAAGGCCATGCTGGAGATCGGCGTAATAGAGGAGTCACACAGTGCCTGGAGTAGCCCCATTGTCCTGGTAGGGAAACCAGACGGGGCTATCCGGTTCTGTGTGGATTACAGAAAGGTGAATGAGGTTTCACAGTTTGATGCCTATCCAATGCCGAGGGTCGACGAACTCTTGGATCGGCTGGGCACGGCTCGTTTTTTCTCGACACTGGATTTGACTAAGGGCTACTGGCAGATTCCCTTGTCGCCAGAGTCTAAGGAAAAATCGGCTTTCTCCGCTCCGGACGGTTTGTACCAATTTCGTACACTTCCGTTCGGGCTATTCGGGGCTCCCGCCATGTTCCAGCGCCTTATGGATAGGGTGCTGCGTCCACATGTTGCATATGCTGCAGCCTATATTGATGATGTTATCATCCACAGCGAGACCTGGGAGCAGCATGTGCGGCATGTGGGGGCGGTGCTCGAGTCTCTGATGCGGGCGGGGCTCACGGCTAACCCGAGGAAGTGTGCAATTAGCAGAGCGGAGGTACGGTATTTGGGGTACCACTTGGGAAGTGGACAGGTGCGGCCTCTAGTGGACAAAACCGTGGCGATTGCGACCTGTCCCCGGCCCAAGACAAAAAAAGAGGTGAGGAGGTTCTTGGGGCTGGCCGGTTACTATAGGAGATTCATTCCGGCGTTTTCGGAGCTGACCAGCCCCTTGACTGATTTAACTCGGAAAGGTGCCTCAGAGCCGGTCCAGTGGACGGAGCCGTGCCGGAGGGCGTTTGAGCGAGTGAAAGAAGCCCTGTGTGGGGAGCCGCTGTTATTCACACCTAACTTTTCTCTCCCCTTCACCCTGCAGACAGACGCGTCGGACAGAGGGCTGGGGGCCGTCTTGACCCAGCAGGTGGAGGGAGTCGATCGCCCGGTGCTGTACATAAGCCGCAAGCTGTCACAGCGGGAGGCGAGGTACAGCACCATCGAAAAGGAATGCCTCGCCATCCGGTGGGCGGTCGGATCCCTCCGGTATTACCTGCTGGGCCGCTCATTCACCCTCTGGTCGGACCACGCCCCCCTCCAGTGGCTCCACCGCATGAAAGATGCCAACGCGCGGATCACCCGTTGGTATCTGGCATTACAGCCGTTCAATTTTAAGGTGATCCATAGGCCGGGGACACAGATGGTGGTGGCGGACTTCCTCTCTCGCCGTTAAAAAAAAAAAAAAAAGGGGGGGGGGGGTTAGTCATCGGCCGGATGGCTCCCCGGCCTAAGTCGGGCGGTGGGGGTATGTGGCAGGGTGGGCGTGGTTAGCCTCTGCTTGCAGAGAGAGGGAGAGCTGAGCGGCTCTCGGACCCGGAGCCACAGCTGTCATAAGTTAATCAGTAGCACGGGGAACATAATTGAATAATGGTTTAATTGTTTCTGATTGCTGTGACAGTGAGCCGGGGCTTGAAAAGGGAGAGGTGGGCGGACAATCGAGGCTGGCTGAGAACGGAGAAGGAAGCGTTCCGGAGAGCCAGAGCCGAGAGACGAAAAACATTTAACTTAATTAATAAAGAAACCCACGGGGTACTCAAAGAATTACTGTGTCGTCAGTTCTTTCCCGAGAGGTGGCACTCGACCTTGCCACAAAGACTTATTGGCAATTTTACAATTTATTAATTTAACAAACAGTCAGGAGCCTCAGTAGCGTGTGGAAGAACCATACACAGCCACAACAGCCTGGCACCTCCTCCTCATGCTGGTCACCAGCGTGGTCACACACTGCTGTGGGATGGCATTCCACTCCTCAACCAGGATTTGTCGCTAGTCAGCCAACGTGGTTGTGTTGGTCACTCTAGCACGAACAGCACGCCCAAGCTGATCCCACAAGTGTTCAATTGGGTTGAGGTCAGGACTGTTGGCAGGCCATTCCATTCTCTCTACTCCCAAATTCTGGAGGTAGTCTCTGATAAACCCCGCTCTGTGGGGGCGAGCGTTGTCATCTTGGAGGATGGAGTTCGGTCCCAGACTGTGGAGATATGGGATTGCCACTGGTTGCAGAATCTCATCTCGATATCTCTCTGCATTGAGATTGCCTCCAATGATGACAAGCCTAGTTTTTCCAGTGATGGAGATGCCGCCCCACACCATCACACTGCCTCCACCAAAAGGTGTTACTCTATCGGTGCAGCAATCAGCATAGCGTTCTCCCCGTCTTCTCCACACTTTGACCCTACGATCCAACTTCCGTAGGCAGAATCTGGACTCATCGCTGAACATAACGTTCCTCCACATGTTCAGGTTCCAGTGCAGGTGTTGCCGACACCAGCGCAAACGGGCCTGACGGTGAAGGGCAGTCATGGCAGGCCTCCTGGCAGCCCTATGAGCCCGGAGATTGGCTGCATGAAATCTGTTCCGGATTGTCTGGGCCAAGAGCCGTGTGTCATATCGTCCTGCAAACCTTGACTGAAAATCTGTAGAAGACAGCCTATGGTTCCTAAGTGCTGAAAGGGTGAGGAACCGGTCTTCTTAGGGTGTCGTCTTCTTGGGATGCCCACTTCGCGGTCTGTCTCTGACATCCCCCGTTTCATGGAACTTGGCCTTCAGTTTGGAGATGGTACTAGGGCTCACTCCAAATAATGCCACAACTTGCTTTTGCAGAACACCAGCTTGAAGTTGCCCTATCGCACGGGCCTTATCGAGATCAGACAAATGTGGCATGCCGATTCTTGGAGCAGACACCAAGTAGCAGGGCCCATGCTCACAGGTGCTGCCAATCAGGTGCCATTGACGGTCGCCTCGGTGCGCGTTGTTTTGTCTTGTTTTGTTAGTTAATTCAGTGTTTTGTGAAAATACCGCATGCTCGTACACCAGAGAAGAGCACATAACCATCAGGGCTACAATGCCTGCGGATTTATTTCCCACTTTCATCGCCACATCTGCAAAATTATTGGACATTCTAGTCAAAGGTGTGCTCACCTTTGTTCATGCAGCGAAACGCCGGAGGAGTGGAAGACGAGCCGGTGTGCTAGTGCGTCTCCGCCGACGCGGACATCGCACAGCGTTACCTGGAATATTTCTCTCTAACGTGCGTTCGCTGGGAAACAAACTGGATGAACTTCAGCTACTGTTGGGGAGAAACAGAGACTTCTCTTCATCCTCTGTTTTGTGTTTCACGGAGACGTGGCTGTGTGAAACGATACCGGACTCCGCGCTACAGTTGGCAGGCTTCCAACTTTTCAGAGCGGATCGCGACACAGAACTTTCCGGAAAAACAAAAGGTGGAGGTTTGTGTTTCTACACTAACAGTGGTTGGTGTAACGACGTGACAGTGATCCTATAACACTGTTCTCCTGATCTGGAATCTTTTTTCATTAATTGCAAACCCTTTTATTCGCCCCGTGAGTTCGTATCATTCATTCTGGTCGGTGTTTACATTCCACCGCGGGCCAACGTGCAAGAGGCAGAGCGCACGCTTGCCGACCAGATATTGAGTGTAGAGCGGACAAACCCGGATTCTTTAGTTATTGTCCTCGGTGATTTTAACAAAGGAAATCTCACCCACGAACTCCCCAAATACAGACAATTTATTAAATGCCCGACCAGAGAGGAGAACATTCTGGATCACTGTTACACCACAGTAAGCAGTGCCTAACACGCCGTCCCCGAGCTGCACTGGGACACTCTGACCACGTCATGGTCCACCTGATTCCTGCATACAGGCAGAAATTAAAGCTGTCTAAACCTGTTGTGAGGACATCAAAGAAGTGGACCAGGGAAGCTGTAGAGGATCTTCAGGCGTGTTTGGACTGCACTGACTGGGATGTTTTCAGGACTGCTTCCAATAATCTGGACGAGCACACAGAGGCTGTGACTTCTTACATCAGCTTCTGTGAGGACAGCTGTGTACCATCATGCACCAGGGTGAGTTATAATAATGACAAACCCTGGTTCACAGCCAAACTCAGACAGTTAAGGTCAGAGAAGGAAGATGCATTTAGGAGTGGGGACAAAGTCATATTTAAAGAGGCAAAGTACAGGTTTGGCAAGGAGGTGCGAGCAGCTAAACGACTGTACTCAGAGAAACTCCAAGACCAGTTCTCAGCCAATGACTCTGCTTCTGTCTGGAAGGGGTTCAGACAGATCACAAACTACAAAGCAAAAACCCCCCACTCCATGAATAACTCACGCCTGGCCAACGACCTGAATGAGTTCTACCGTCGCTTTGAAAGACAATGGGACAGTCCTGACACCACCCCCCATGACACCATCCCCCGTGACACCATCCACCAGCTTCAGCCCACCACCCCCACCTCAGCGACACCTCTGTCCTTACTGGAGAGAGATGTGAACAGGGTGTTCAAGAGGATTAACCCCCGCAAAGCAGCAGGGCCGGACTCTGTCTCTCCATCTACCCTGAAGCACTGTGCTGATCAGCTGGCTCCGGTGTTCACAGACATTTTCAACACTTCTCTGGAGACTTGCCATGTACCCGACTGCTTCAAGTCCTCCACTATCATCCCCGTCCCTAAAAAGCCAAAGATCACAGGACTTAATGACTACAGACCCGTTGCCCTGACCTCTGTGGTGATGAAGTCTTTTGAGCGCCTTGTGCTGTCCCACCTAAAATCCATCACAGGCCCACTCCTGGACCCCCTGCAGTTCGCCTACAGAGCCAACAGATCTGTAGACGATGCAGTAAACTTGGCCCTCCACTTCATCCTCCAGCACCTGGACTCTGCAGGAACCTATGCCAGGATCCTGTTTGTGGACTTCAGCTCTGCCTTCAATACAATTATCCCATCTCTGCTACAGGACAAGCTCTTCCAGATGGGCGTGCCTGACTCCACCTGCAGGTGGATCACAGACTTCCTGTCTGACAGGAGGCAGCGCGTGAGGCTGGGGAAACACATCTCTGACTCCCGGACCATCAGCACCGGTTCCCCCCAAGGCTGCGTTATTTCCCCTGTGCTATACTCCCTGTACACAAACAACTGCACCTCCAGTCACCAGTCCTGAAGTTCGCGGACGACACCACCCTCATCGGACTCATCTCTGGTGGGGATGAGTCCGCCTACAGGAGGGAGATCGACCATCTGGCGGACTGGTGCAGTCAGAACAACCTGGAGCTCAATGCTGCAAAGTCAGTGGAGATAGTGGTGGACTTCAGGAATAACCCAGCCCCACTCATCCCCATCTCCCTGAGAGACTCCACAGTTGACATTGTGGAGTCCTGCCGCTTCCTGGGAACCTTCATCTCCCAGGACCTCAAGTGGGAGCTGAACATCAGCTCCATCACTAGAAAAGCCCAGCAGAGGTTGTTCTTCCTGCGGCAGCTGAAGAAGTTCAACCTGCCAAAGACGATGATGGTCCACTTCTACTCTGCCATCATCGAGACCATCCTCACCTTCTCCATCACCATCTGGTACGCTGCTGCCACCGCCAAGGACAAGGGCAGACTGCAGCGTATCATCCGCTCTGCGGAGAGGGTGATTGGCTGCAACCTGCCATCTCTCCAGGACCTGTATGCCTCCTCAATGCAGGCAAGATTGTGGCCGACTCCTCTCACCCCGGTCATAGTCTGTTCGTAACACTTCCCTCTGGCAGGAGGCTGTGGTCCATCAGGACCAAAACCTCTCGCCATAAAAACAGTTTCTTTCCTTCTGCAGTTAGCCTTATCAACAAGGCCCGGGAACCCCTCCGACACAGACACAGACTCTATCCCGCCTCATAGACACTTTACACTTTACACTTTACCTACTTCCCACTGTAAAAATTTCACTGTAAATATCTCCATCCTTTTTGTTTTATTTATATTTTTACTTATATTTTTTATTTTTATTTTTATCCGCATATATTATATAATATTATATTATCCTGAAACTTGCACTACTTGTTTTTATGTGTTTTGTTGTTGTTTTTGTTTTTGTTTTATGTTTTATGTTATGTTTTATGTTTTATATTATTTTATTTTATGTTGGTTATGTACGCACCAACAACCACAGTAAATTCCTCATATGTAAATACTTGGCGAATAAAGGGATTCTGATTCTGATTCTGATTCTGAATAGCAACAGCAGAATAAGCTGTTTGGCATTGGCAGAGAAGATTTGGCAAATTTTTCATGGGCGCAACCCATACTCAGCTGTGCTGCTCATTCCACAAATGCATGTTCCTTACAAATGGGGCACCATTTAAAAGGGAAATAAACAGGCTTTCCAACGGTATAAAATTTATTGCCAAGAAGCATTGTTACAACAGAGAAATAATCTACCAAACACAAATTTCCGAACTTTTTGTTCGATGTTTACTTTGAAATAAATGAATGAATTATCATTTGGTGGTCCTACCTTAATGTTCTACATGCTCACACCAAATGTTCTGGAGAGGACACTTTTTTTGGACAACATTCCAATTAGGATTTTACACTTAAGCTGTTGCAAAAACAGTTGAATCTACTTTTCTATGGAATATGGTATAATTACAAATATTGTTGAATAAGGCATTTAATAAAACATTAAGTTACCTATATTTGGACAGGCCTTTTTTTGTTATAATTTCTTCATACACTTTTTTGGTTCAGTCAACAGATTTTATGTAGGCCTACTGTTAGAGGTAAATTTTTTTCTAATTTATCTCAAGGCAGATGGATTACAGAAGCAGTCAGGAATGAGAATTGGCAACCTTTTGCTACACATTTGTTTGTGTAGCATTACCAATATTGTACTTTTCGTATTCATATAGGCTTAACGTGACTTCAAGAAAGTACATGTATGGTACAGTATATAATAACCAGAGTAGCGACCTTATGTTACTCAATCCCACACTCTCAAAACACATTTATGTATTATTTGCACAAAAATAACAAATGCAAGTACACAACGTAATTTGCAGAAATATGCTAGAGAGGTTGGAAACACTACATATATTAGAAGCTCACTTTACGAAACAAAATCACATTAATTGAAGAACAATAAAGAATTGTATTATATTAAAAAATATTTTTAAATATAGCAATACTAAGAAAAACTGAATAAATATTAATTGTGAAATTAGAAAGGAGAACAGATCAGGGAAAGAGAAAAATACTGCTATTACATTGTAGGATTTAATAAATAACCCTTATACCTGTGTTTGAACACTTCAGGAGGGGTACATTTAAATTTTTTGAGAATAGAATCAATACGCCGAGATAGGTGGCGATATTGTGAAATTATTCGCGTTTGTCGTGAGGAAACACCACTCTCTCCTCGCTCTCTAACCAATTCTGTCGTTGGTTTGTTTGAAGGCGCGGCGATGTTGTTGAAGGCGCCCGAGAGCAGCGGCACCGCTGCTAGGCGCCTGCTTAACCTTCTGTTGTCATTTCCGCCTTAGTTCACGCAGCACCGATTTTTCGGCCATCTCGGACAGTTTCCGATGCAGGCCGACGCAGTCCGACGCAGATATGACGTAAATCGGCTCTAGCCGAACACGCCCAATGTCTTTAGGTAATGTACTCGTCAGAAAAAGACGGAAAGAGCGATTTCTCACCGAGACACCCGATAAAAATGTGTAGTGCCGTCTTTTTAACTAACATTTCGAAAATGTAATAATATAGTAGGAAAGTAATGTAATATATGTAGACTACTGTACTGTTGAACCGTACGTGTGATTCAAATATTTACAAATAATTATCTATTCCAGAGTCCACACATACACTAAAATTGTAAAATGAAACATGAAAATGTTCCACAGCAGCAATTTGGAGATCTGGAGAAATGTACAATTAATGTTGTTATAATTTTCTCAAGGGAAAAACGTATTTTATGAGATTTGATCTCTGCATTTGTGCTGACAACATTACATTACATTACAGGCATTTAGCAGACGTTCTAATCCAGAGCGATTTACACAGCATTTTGCATTTATACATAGTATCCATTGATACAGCTGAATATATACTGAAGCAATAAAGGTGAAGTACCCTGCTCAAGGGTACAACGGCAGTGTCCTACCTGGGACTGAAACCCTACCTGGGAATCGAACCTGCAACCTTTTGGTTACAAACCCAGTTCCTTAACCATTACTACTACACATGCTACACTATGATGACCAAAGCTGATTATAACAGTAGATAGGAATATATGACAGTACTATCTTTGGGAGCCCATTACCCTGGGGTTTTCCATAAGTCCAATTGATTGTTGATAGACAAAGCCCAGACTATATGCATGCCAAGTGTAAAGAGGTTTAACTGTGGACATTCTGAGATATTACTAAGGTAATTATAACTCTAGGCAGGCATATATGGAAACATTACATTTGAGAGAGCATTACACAGGATTTTCCCGTAGTAAGTGAATAATTTAAACTTCCTGATGATTAACACAGCCCAGTATGGCCAATATAGCCACCAGGTATGAAGAGATTCTACGGTGTACATTTAGAAATTTTACATTTATTGTTGTAGATGCATGTATATGGCAACACAATATTTGAGAGTCCATTAAACAGGACTTTCCAATAATTAGTCTACACTTTCACAGGATTTGTAATGAATATGGCTGACACTTATATGCCTGCCAAGTATGAACAGATTTCACTGTGGGAATTTTGAGATATGAACATTTATGTTCATTATTGCTGTATATGTGTGTATATGGCAACACTGTATTTGAGAGACCATGAAACATAATTAGTCAGACATTTCAACTGATTGATGATGAACAAGGCCCAATCTATATGCAAACCAAGTATGAAGCTGCGAAAAGTTTGAGATATGACCATGTATGTTCATTACTGCTGTAAATGGGTGTATATGGCAACACTATTTTGACAGTCCACTAAACAGGATTTTCCCATAATTAGTTAGAAATTTCAACCGACTGATGATTACCAAGGCCTAATCTATAGGCATGCCAATGCCAATGCCATGCCAATGCCTGTTCATTATCATATATGGGTGTATATGGCAACACTACAATTGGCAGACAATTACACAGACGTTTCCCATAATTACTGACAAAGGTCAACTGGCTGATATTTACAAAAGCCCATTCTATATGCCTGCCAAGTATGAAGCCATTCTACTGTGGAAATGGAGATATGACCATTTATGTACTTTATTGCTGTATTTGGGTATATATGGCACCACTATCATTGACAGACTATTACACAAAATCTTCTCATAATTACTCTTGGAGGTCAACTGGTTGGCAATGAACAATGTCCATTCTAGATGCCTGCCAAGTATGAAGACATTCTACTGTGGAAATTTTGAGATATGTCAATTTCCGTTTATTTCTGCTATAATATGGGTGTATATGGCAACGAGCATACTTAGTTCAAAATGTGAACACATTCTTGATTTCCAATGCCCACCCAAAATACCTACCATGTACAAAGTACTTTTACTGTGGAAATCCTGAGATATGACCATTTAAGATAATTGTAAGTGTATATAGTGGTATGTGGCAATACTAACTTTGAGAAACCATTATAAAGGATTTTCCAATCATTATTTACAAATTTCTACTCACTGATGATGTGTAAGGCACAGCCTATATGTATGCCAAATATGAAGCAGTTGTACTGTGTAAATACTGAGATGTGACCGATTATGGTCATGATGCCTGTATATGGGTGTATATGGCAAAACTGTCATTGAGAAACCTTTACACAGGATTGTGCCAAAAGTATTTCCAAATGTTAACAGAATGCTGATTATCAAGGCCCACGCTATATGCCGACCAAGCATTAAGCAGTTTTACTTTGGAAATTCTTAGACATGACCATTCAATGTCATTAAAGGTGTATTTGCACTTACTGTATATGGCAACACTATCTATGAGAAACCATTACACAGGATTTTTCCATAATTAGTTCAAAATCCCATCATATTGGTGATGAACAAGTACAACCCTATATGCCTGCCTATAAGTCTTAAGCAGTTTTACTGTAGAAATTTTGAGATTTGAAGATGTACAGTCAAGCCGGAAAGTCTGCCCACCCCTTTCACCTTCTCCACATTTTATTACATTACAGACATTTTCTACAATAGATTGAGTTCATTTTTTGTCTCAAAATTCTACACAAAATAGCCCATAATGACAAAGTGAAAACATGTTTTTAGAAATTTTTGCAAATGTATTAAAAATCTAAAACTGAAATCTGTCATTTACATAAGTATTCATACCCTTTGCTTTAACATATTTTTAAAGTATCATATTTAATATTTGGTCGCATATCCTTTGCATGCTGTTACTTCCTGAAGTCTGTGACCCATCAACATCAAAAGACTCTCGATATCTTATTTCCAGGTACTGTTACAAGCGATACTATAAGCTCTCTGCATTTGAATGGATCTCTATGGGAATTGGGGGGTGAGACTAGATTCAGCTGTAAATTACATTGGTACAGTATGGAACACATGACTGGTGAAATGGCTGCACGTCATCAAGGGTCTAAGGCACGGGTGTCAAACTCCAGTCCTGGAGGGCCGCAGTGTCTACAGGTATTTGTGGTTTCCTTTTAATTGGCACCCAGTTAAAGCTTTGAGAACAAGGTTTTTGGACTTCTTAGCCAATCAGTGACTTAAATTAATCACTTGTGCTGAAACACACCAAAAACCAGCAGACACTGCGGCCCTCCAGGACCGGAGTTTGACACCCCTGGTCTAAGGTATCAAACGAGCCCCAAACCATCACTCTGCGGCCAGATATGGAGTAGATGTGGATGGATCCCTGTAACCCCTTAGATCTGACGTCGCGCAGGCGCGACCTTTTTACGCAACTGAGACACGTGTTGCTCCTGCAGCCAAACTATTAGTGGAAAACACAAACGCGGTATTTTAACTTTATTGGTAGACGATTCGCGACGATTTCTGGCCAATGCGTAGTTTCTAAGTGTCACTATCTTTCCGTAGCAAGTCCATTTAACAAGCACTCCCCACCCAGCCTATACCTACCCATGCGTGACATAGTGGGCAATAGCGTCTATGTTGGAGTTCATAAATATATGTATTCATCATATAATATTAGAATACCGTCATAGCAACCAGATAAACCCACCTTATGCAAATACAGCGGTGCAAATCGCTGCTCAATCAATACCTACATAAACAAGTGGAATCATTCTCTAATCATACAATGCCATTCTACTATCAATATCTGCGATTACATATGGAATTCATGTGCAATCCTACCATGGATTTAAGCGTAGATATGTCCCTTTCAAGATTCCGTGGTCATTTATTGTCTTGGACAATCCGTTTGAAAAATACACAGCGCATTTGAACACGATTACACAACCAAAACTAGCTCTGCGTAAAACTTACTTCCTGATTGCAGTGTCGTGACGCTTTCAATTTTATTCTGGTTTGATCGACGCTGGTTTTATCCAATAGAAGGCACGATAAACTTCCCCAAAAGTAATTTACATGTGTAATTGAAAGCTTGGATTAACTATTTAAGGGCGAGCGTAACTGCAATACTTGTTATATCACGACAATTTTACGCAGGCATGCGCAGATGACGCATTTGGTTTGACGCATATGGTATTACGCGATAAAACTGCGCGCGACTTTGAAGTTACTTTTTAGCAGTTTTCCCCCGAAGTCGGTCAGAAGAGGAGAACAACAGAGAATCTTCTAATCCCTGTAGCATAGATTCTGTGGAAGAGGTGCCTATCAATATGGGGAAGATATCCTCCTCGACATGTAAGTATTACTGCTTGTAATATTTTGATTATATACATTCGTTTTTCCACTGCGTGCTATATTTTCGTTATTTTTGTATTTGCATCGGTCGTAATAGACCACTGTTAGCCTGCTAATAATGCTGAACATATTTGAAAACACACTTTTTCAGACTCCACCTTGAATAACTACATGTATAAGGCAAATTATATAGTACGTTCTTTCCGTTTATTTTTTATTTTCTATTTGGTTTAGCTATCTCATAGCTTAGAATGTATAGCTGACTGTATTCTGTTGAGTACTAGCGATAGCTTCTACGTTGTGAGAAAGTAGCGCTTTCTTGACTTTGCTTCGTAGATTGTGTCTATGACCTTCAATATGCACTTATTGTACGTCGCTTTGGATAAACGCGTCTGCCAAATAACTAATGTAATGTAATGTATTGATACTATGTGTTCGTGCCGTTCGCGTAGTGGCTCGTGGTGGCCTGCTTTGTTAGAATTCATAGCAATCACAATGAAATTGAGTATTTTAGCGCTGTTCTGTTTGGTTGCTCAGTCGTACGTTATATTTTATGCCTCGATTTGCCGTGAAGCTAGAACATTGGTAGTGTTTTCCGATATTATTTTATTGTATTGTAATTTCTTTGTGCATAATGTACTCTATGGGGTATTAGTATCTCCATGGGTGATGCTTTTCACTTAGGGAATGGAAAATATGTATTCAAATTTACTGTGTCCAGATGTGTGCAAGATGAATGTAAAATAAATAAAATAAAAAAGCAACAGTTGTGAAACACACTACAGAGTAATGCCATCCTAGAGCACGCAACAAAAGATAACATAATGTAGCATACAGAAGAAAGTGTTTACTGAAGTACAAGAGTGAATGATTTCATATTTAGCTGTGTGTACCACAGTGTTATAATGCTTCTGCATTATGTAATTTGTTCCTATAACATGCTTGACCCTCCACCTCTGCCACTCCAGCAGTGCCCTCTACTGTTCAGAGTGAAGCCACTGCAGGACCAGATCCTTACAGCATTGCCAAGACCGTGCCATTGATGAGTGCATGTTGGCCATGAAGGCACCGCACAGGATGAAGCAGTATATGAAGGATAATGGTGAAAAAATGGCACACTAGGCATCAAACACTGAACTGAAACTGTGCAATATCAATGTTTTCATCCATTAAGTGATCGTAAGGGAAAATGTATATGCTTTATAAAGGACAAAAGGCTTTTTAATAATTTCTCGGAGAGGTTTTGGGTAGGTTATTGGACACCTAGATATCCACCCCCCTGTACTGATCCAAAATAATTTCCACATGAAAATGATAAAAAGGTGAGTTAAATGAGTCAAAACGGTTGATTTGCACTGAAATGTATGATTAGTTTAAGATTTACAGCTATTCACATTTTAGCCAATTTGGATAGGTTTGGAGACCCTGGGTACATCAGGCTACACTGCTTACATTTTGTGTCATAGATCTTTAGTAGTTCTGTATATCACCCTGCGATTATTGAATGCTTGTGGACAAGGAGTTTATGATCCAGGAAATGTGTAGTTTTACCTGTTTCACTTATGTAGCTCTCAGTATTTTGAAGAAATATATATTTTTTTGAATTTGTTGCAAAGTTTTGCTTGCATTTCCGGCACTTTATTTTGACTTAAATTATGAAAATAAACAAATCTAAGTTTGTACAAAAAATGGTACACCGGTTTTGTTTCATTTAAGCCATTTACCAAGTTTATGTGATGCTCACACCTGGAGTTATAAAGCCTTAAACAGAGTACCCCCATGATTTACCAAATATGCCATCTGCGCTAAGGTGTTAAGGGTTGTTTCTCCTGACTTTTTTCCCCATAGAGTTATATAGGAAAATTAGTCTTGAATGAATAACCCTTGCAGTGATCCATCCACATCTACTCCATATCTGGCAACAGAGTGATGGTTTGGGGCTTGTTCGATAGTTCAGACCCTTGATGACTTACAGCCATTTAGAGAGCTTATAGTATCGCTTGTAACAGTACCTGGAAATAAGATATCGAGAGTCTTTTGATGTTGAACTGGATCTGCCGGTTTCACCGCGCGTTACATTCGGCCGTTATGTACACGACTCACAACTGGCTAGATATCTGCGGTTATCTCAGAGGTTGCGGAAGAAGCCACTTTGTGAGGTATATTCTATGATTAAGGCTCGGGGACCCACAAAAGGAATATTGGCAACTACCGTTCTCAACATGTATAAATGCCAGGCGGAGGTGATCTACTTTAAGACATAGTTCTACGGGTGCAATACTCCGTGATATATTAAGCTTAAATAGTCAACCTCCCTAAACCAGAGGGGGTAACCGAGACTGAGGAAATTAATCAACTCATTACCCGTGAACAGAGATAGTACGTCAACTTTCAGAGAAACCACACAAATCAAGTTTAACTTTTATTTACCAGGTAGGTTATTTACTTAAAATAATCAATTTACAGTTATAGTTTAAACATCCAATATTCAAATGTAGTACAGAGAAAAAATACTTTTTCATACCTGGCAATCACTACACACAACAACCAGAGGTGGAATGTGTGAGAAAGTCTAACTACAGCTTCCCAGAGGGCTTTGTTTCTTTGCTTAAATGGCCAAATTCTGTGCTTGATCTGGCAGCAGACGGTCGTAAAACCATAAACTGGCCAGAAATAGTTAAATTGCAGTTTTAGTCCCCCCTTGAAGGAGGGTGTTACGTCTGGACTCAGAAAACCCAATTGCAGACAGGGATAAAGCAGAAACGTAGTTTTATTTCAAAGGGTGAGGTCAAAATGCCAAGATATCAGAATATATACAGTACAAAAACGGAATGCAAAAGAGTAGTCAGGAATCAAAAGTCGAAGAACCAGAAATCAAAGGCAGAGGTACAAAAACGGCAGGCAAAGGCAAAGTCAAGAAAACCATCAGAAGTCGAAACCAAATGGCAAACAAACAAAATCGCTAGGCTATCTCGGGTCGTACGGAAAGGGTGTCTCAGGTAATCAATAAGTCTCTGGCTTTCACAATCTCAGGCTCAGGAAATAAAGGGTACATTCTGACAGGGAACAAACAGATTTGTGGGTCTTATATACGTAAGGGAAAGGGAGGGGAACAAATAACGTGAGGTTAACACATGAGGTAGCAATGAAACAATCATGGAAACATAACAAAGACATGGAAGGGACTCGGAAACATGCATAACAAACAACAGGCTCGAAGAGGAGCGGAGTGTGCTCAGTAATCACGAGAGGTGAAACCACATACAAACAGCTGGGGCGAATTCCAGAGATCACGAAAAACTGGTTAATCTGTTAATACCTACCTATAAGACAGACCGTTCGTTAGTAAACATTTATGTTAATTGGTTTAGTAAGTGCATTTAACTAATAAACCATTTAACCTAATAAAGTGATTGTTAGCACGAGTTAGTAATCTATACAATTACGCGTAAGGGAAACCAGGAAGTAGCAGAACACAAAACCCTCTGAAAATCCCGAAGTCACCTAAACAGTGCATACACGAGACAGGGTAAACAAACACACGAATGCGACTCGGACAACCCACGAACAGAGGGGAATGCAATGGTAATGATAAACAATGATACAAACAGACAGACATAATTACAGAATATCACAGTACCCCCCCCCCCCCCCCCTTTCACAGGTGGCACAGGATGAGTTTTGTGGAAGTCCTTAATAAGAGTCTTGTCCAGTATAAAACTGGTGCGGATCCAACTTCTCTCCTCGGGGCCGTAGCCCTCCCAGTCAACCAAGTACTGGAGGCCCCGACCCCGACGACGGCAATCCAAAAGTTTACGTACGGTGTACGTATCACCTCCATTGATGAGACAGGGGGGACATCAGGGGCGGGACAAAGGGGGTGGGTGACCACAGATTTCAGCCGTGAGACGTGGAACGTCGGGTGGATCCGACGCATGGTGGCAGGCAACTTGAGTCTCACGGCTGTGGGACTCAAAACCTTGGTGATGGAGTAGGGACCAATGTAACGCGGTGCCAACCTGAGCCACACTCGTTGCCCCACCCGATACTGGGGTGCCTTGGACTGACACTGGTCGGCCGCTACCCTCATCCTGGCGCTGGCATGAAGCAGATTCTGACGGGTAGTCTTCCAGGTGCGGATGCAGCGCCGGATGAAGGCTTCGGCCGACAGAACTCCCACCTCCTCCTCCTGGCTCGGGAACAGGGGTGGCTGGTAGCCTAAACAACACTCGAAAGGGGATAGTTTAGAGGCAGAGGAGGTGTGAGAATTGATAGCATACTCGGCCCAAGGCAACTGATGACTCCAGGACGTGGGGTTCCTCGAACACAAACACAGTAGAACTGTCTCTATGACTTGATTAGCCCGCTCAGTCTGGCCATTACTCTGGGGGTGAAAACCTGATGACTGACTAACAGTGATGCCTAAGAGAGTGCAAAAAGCTTTCCAGAACCTAGCTGTGAACTGTGGACCTCTATCTGAAACTATATCTGTGGGGATGCCGTGTAACCTAATAATGTGTTGGACTAAGATGGATGCCATTTCCTTGGCAGAGGGGAGTTTAGTGAGGGGAATAAAGTGAACGGCTTTAGAAAATCTGTGGACAGTGGTGAGGATTGTGGTGTAATTATTAAAAGGGGGTAAACCAGTGACGAAATCTAGTGCGATATGTGACCAGGGGCGGTGAGGAATAGGGAGGAGTTGAAGTAATCCTGCAGGGTGTGTGTGTGGTACCTTATTCTGGGCACAGACTGAGCAGGCAGCGATGAAGTCCTTAGTTTCTTCCTTCATGCGGGGCCACCAGAACCGTCGCTGGATGAACGCGAGTGTCCTGGTGACCCCTGGGTGGCAGGACAGATTAGAAGAGTGACCCCACTGCAAGACATTGGACCGGACTGAATCGGGAACATAGAGACGGTTAGTGGGGCAACCACTGGGACCTGCTTCACCATTGAGAGCATTGAGAACGGTGGTCTCTATATCGAGCTCGACGACGTTAACGAAACAGCTGGACGGAAGGATAGTGTCAGGGTCCTCTTCCTTAGTCGGTGTGGAGAATCTGTAGGACAGTGCGTCAGGTTTGACATTCTTGGACCCCGGTCGGTAGGCAAGCACAAAGTGGAATCTGGTAAAGAACATAGCCCATCGAGCTTGACGAGAGTTAAGTCTTTTGGCTGTCTGCAGGTACTCCAAGTTTTTATGATCTTTCCAAACTAAAAACGGTTCTTGAGCTCCCTCTAGCCAGTGCCTCCATTCCTCGAGGGCCAGTTTGACTGGCAGAAGCTTGCGATTGCTGATGTCATAGTTAGCCTCCGTAGGTGTAAGGCGATGCGAGAAATATGCACAAGGGTGCACCTTGTTGTCCTTAGGTGACCGCTGGGACAGAACTACCCCCGCTCCTACATTGGAGGCATCAACCTCCACAATAAACTGGGCAGTGGGGTCTGGGTGGATAAGGATGGGAGCGGTGGTGAAACGGTTCTTCAACTCCTTGAATGCTGTTACGGCTCGAGAGTTCCAGAAAAATTATGCTTTAGTAGAAGTGAGAGCAGTGAGTGGGGCGGCAATGGAGCTGTAACCTCGGATGAAGCGTCGATAAAAGTTAGCGAATCCCAGAAAACGTTGAAGATCTTTTCGGGTCTCAGGACGGGGCCACTCCACAATGGCTTTGACCTTCTCAGGGTCCATGCTCAGACTCCCTGCGGAGATAATGTACCCCAAGAAGGTCGTAGTGGTGCAGTGAAATTCACACTTCTCCGCTTTAACGAATAGTCTGTTCTCCAGGAGGCGTCTCAGCACCTTACGGACATGTGTGACGTGCTCGGCCTTGGTCTTTGAGAAGATAAGGATACCGTCCAGATATACGGAGACAAACCTGTTGAGCATGTCACCGAGCACGTCATTCACCAACTTCTGGAAGACAGCGGGGGCGTTAGTGAGACCGAATGGCATCACCCGGTACTCCCAATGGCCCGTGGGTGTGTTGAAGGCTGTCTTCCATTCATCCCCGTCTCGGATACGCACCAGATGGTATGCGTTGCGTAGATCTAGTTTGGTGAAGATGGATGCCCCCTGGAGGAGTTCAAAGGCGGAAGCCATGAGAGGCCTGTAACGGTTCTTGATAGTAAGGTCATTAAGACCCCGGTAATCGATGCAGGGCCTCAGGGAACCATCCTTCTTCCCCACGAAGAAGAACCCCGCACCAGCGGGTGAGGAGGAAGGTCTAATGATACCTGCCGCCAGGGACTCCTGCAGGTATCTTTCCATAGCCATGTACTCTGGACGGGAAAGGGAGAAGACCCGCCCCCTAGGTGGAACTGCACCTGGTTGCAGCTCAATGGCACAGTCATAGGGGCGATGCGGGGGCAGTGACACGGCTCGGGACTTGTTGAAAGCCTCTTTGAGATCCAGGTACTCGGAGGGGATACTGGACAGGTCATCACACTTCTCGGAAGAGGAAGGGCTCGGAAGGGGACTCGGAAGAGGAGAGTGGGCTTCTCGGAGGCAATGAGACGAACAGAATGGGCTCCAGCCCAAAATCTCATGCGTCGACCACTCAAACGTGGGGTTGTGCTTGACCAGCCAGGGCTGTCCAAGGATAATGGGTGAGTGAGGAGAATCGATGATGTGGAGCTGAAGCTCCTCCCGATGGTTGCCTGAGATCCGCATCTTGAGTGGGGCGGTGATGTGGTGTATGCTGGCGAATCTCTGGACGCTGAGGGACTTAGCCACTAGTGGGTGTGTCAGCTCGAGAATGGGAACTCCCCATTTCGACGCCATCCCAGCATCCAGAAAGCTCTCCTCAGCTCCGGAGTCAACGAGGGCGGAGGTCTTCCTCGTCTGATCTGCCCACTCGAGCATCGCTGGAAGGCAGGTGCGGTTCTTGGAGGAGTGTTCGATGGGAGTAATGCCCACTAGTGCTCCTCTGGTCACTAGTTGGCGTTGGCTTCTACCGGGGCACCTAGCGATGAAGTGACCCGGTTAGCCGCAGTAGAGACAGGCTCTGGAATTAATTCTCCGGTCCCGCTCCTCCCTTGACAAGCGAGCACGGTAGACCTGCCTGGCCTCTGATTCCAACTCCTGGGCAGGAGGAGTCTTGATTTTGGAGGTCGACGGGCTGTAGTGAGCACTCACGGAGGGTTTCGGGCTGGAGAAGGTCTGGCCAGAAGGAGTTGGATGGCGAAACTTGCTCCGTTCCTCCAGGCGAGCATCGACGCGGATAGCGAGTGCGATGAGGTCGTCAAGATTCTCTGGAAGTTCTCGAACCAGCAGCTCGTCCTTAACTCGTTCGGCCAGGCCCAGGAGAAAGGTGTCATATAGCGCCCTCTTCTCCCGGCCGCTGGAGGTCGCCAGTGTCTGGAACTCTATGGCAAAATCAGACACTGAGAGGTCTCCCTGGCGCATCCGCAGCATCTCCCTTGCAGCCTCGTGACCGTGCTTGGATCTATCAAAGACCCTTCTCATCTCCTCCGTGAACAGGGTGGAAGTCTGAACACAAGGCAGTCCTGCCTCCCAGGCAGCCGTTCCCCACTTCTTAGCTCGACCGGATAGCTGGGTGATAATGTATGCTACCCGGGATTGCTCAGTGGGGAAGGTGGTAGGCTGCAGCTGGAAGATCAATTGCCACTGGGTCAGGAAAGGACGACAGCCACCAGGCTCACCAGAATACTTCTCAGGAGGAGGCAGACGAGGCTCGCGTCCTGGAACAGGAGGGGGCGCTGGAGGTGCAGGAGGTTGCTGGAGGGCGTAGCCAGACGGAGGTGTCCGGAGTGATGTCGTAAACTCCGTCACGCAGCGAGTCAAGATCTGCAGGTGTTGCGAGACCGACTCCAACTGGTTCCGATGGCGGCCCAGCATGGCTCCCTGCTGCTCGAGTGCGAAGTCTGCTGGGTTCATTTCTGGTCAGAACGTACTGTTACGTCTGGACTCAGAAAACCCAATTGCAGACAGGGATAAAGCAGAAACTTAGTTTTATTTCAAAGGGTGAGGTCAAAAAGCCAGGATATCAGAATATATACAGTACAAAAACGGAATGCAAAAGAGTAGTCAGGAATCAAAAGTCGAAGAACCAGAAATCAAAGGCAGAGGTACAAAAACGGCAGGCAAAGGCAAAGTCAAAAACAATCAGAAGTCGAAACCAAATGGCAAACAAACAAAATCGCTAGGCTATCTCGGGTCGTACGGAAAGGGTGTCTCAGGTAATCAATAAGTCTCTGGCTTTCACAATCTCAGGCTCAGGAAATAAAGGGTACATTCTGACAGGGAACAAACAGATTTGTGGAACAAATAACGTGAGGTTAACACATGAGGTAGCAATGAAACAATCACGGAAACATAACAAAGACATGGAAGGGACTCGGAAACATGCATAACAAACAACGGGCTCGAAGAGGAGCGGAGTGTGCTCAGTAATCACGAGAGGTGAAACCACATACAAACAGCTGGGGCGAATTACAGAGATCGCGAAAAACTGGTTAATCTGTTAATACCTAACTATAAGACAGACCGTTATTTCGTTAGTAAACATTTATGTTAATTAGTTTAGTAAGTGCATTTAACTAATAAACCACCCGAGTGATTGTTAGCACGAGTTAGTAATCTATACAATTACGCGTAAGGGAAACCAGGAAGTAGCAGAACACGAAACCCTCAGAAAATCCCGAAGTCACCTAAACAGTGCATACACGAGACAGGGTAAACAAACACACGAATGCGACTCGGACAACCCACGAACAGAGGGGAATGCAATGGTAATGATAAACAATAATACAAACAGACAGACATAATTACAGAATATCACAGAGGGGGACTTCCACTTTCCTGAGAGAAACTTCCACAGCGGCAGTTTACTCCCGAGTTATACATTCCATCCATGTTGAACATTTAGGAAATGTAAGCCATTGCAGCACCCACACCGAGACAATCACAACGATATTAAACATGAGTAGGTCTAAGTTTGTGTTGTCATGAGTGTGTTGTGTTGGCATAGTTTTTCAGATGTGATTAATATTAATGCCATAAAGGTCCCAGAATTCCTGTTAAGAATATTACATTACACCCTAGTTGTCCCTGTTAAGTCAGGTACATTAACTGGATGTATTTGCTAATGTAACACTCAAAAATGGAACAATATATAATTATCCCTCTGGAAAAAGAGTGTATAATGTAATGTATAGTGCCCAGTTGTAGCAAAAATATTAATCACAGGAAAGACTGAATGGGAGGACATTGAATTGGTAATAACACATACATGGAAAATCGATTAAAATATCCTTATTTATTAACCTAAATGCTCACCAAAACCAAAATTAATGAATCGATAATTATCTTGCTTATTTTGCTTACTGGTTTATTTCGCTGCAGGCTACATTCACAATCTGAGCTAGCATCGTTTCGTCATTTCCTGTCTGGTGTCGGAGTGAATTCTGTCGGAAAAGTAGAACATTTTCAACGTATCCGTAGCCCCGGTCGGACAGAAAATCTCCGCAGCGCAGTCCACCGGAGCTCCTTCCATCCGATACATGACTGGCCATAGAAAATTTATGACTTCCGGTACGTTCTACATATTCAGTGGAAAGGCGGCTAAAGCAATAGCACAGGTATAAAAACAAAAGTTTACGTCTCAATTCTGCATCGGCGAGAAGAATGAAGAGGATGTCCGCATTGACGTGCCCTCTATTTATAGAGGAAGTGACGTTGTCACACGGAGGTTATGGCCATGACAAGTGGGTGGTATAAATGTCTTGAATGCATCTGGCTGCGAGAATGTACATTTGCAAGCTGTCGACCCTAATGGTCGAAAGAACAAAATAGAACTCTACCACTTCCTGGTCTCTGAAAGACTATAGTGTTTTCACGTGGGCATGTAAATTACATAGGCATATAGGCAGAGCCAGCGAGGGAAGAAATACTGCCTGCAACTGTCAACGATCAAGGTTTCGCCAAATCTACGTTAGGCTACTTAGCCACAGGTGAAATTAAAGCCCCAGGGATTCGTGATTCGTGATTGCCTTCTAATTAGGTTAATTTGGGTCTTGTGGACATACAATATTGTAATAAACCAGCAACCACCCAAAAGGGGCCACCAGACTGGATTAGCAAGAATAGCGTTTAGCTGCCACCACCTTTGATAACTGGTCTGGTCCAGTGTCAGAATCCCGAGAATGCACTCACTGACAACGACATAATAAAAATAATTTTTATTACAATATTCTATAGGCTACATGCAATCATCTCATTGAACCGCCAGCAGAACTAAACACTTAAATTCACAGAGGTACATGAACAGGGGGTTTACATTCTAAGTTTACATTGTAAACATTCACTACACACTGATGCCCATACCACACACAATTGGATAGGCTAATTTGTAAATATGCACTACACACTGGTGACCACACCGCCCACACTTGAATGGCTATTTTGTAGGCTAGATATGCACTCCACAGTCAGGTGACCACACCTCACGCTGATTCCACACAATAACCTACTGGATGTTTCATTGCACACATCACACTCCACAATCCATTAAGCCCGTCCAATATGCACCCCGCCACTTCAAACACTCTGTCCCGCTCAGTCATCTGATGCAGTTTATAGGTAGCCTACACACAAAACACACCAAATGGTTACACACAAACAATATTTAGACAAGCAACTAATAGTTTTAAAACTGTACTCCCCTGGTTCATGTGAGAAGAAACCCTTAAAGTGATCCATCCATATCTGGCCGTAGAGTGATGGTTTGGGGCTCGTTTGATACCTTAGACCAGGGGTGTCCAATCTTATCCGAAAAGGGCCGGTGTGGGTGTAGGTTTTTGTTTTAGCCCAGCACAAAGACACCTGATTCTACTTATCAATGTCTTGATTGAAGACCATGATTAGTTCATTAGTTGAATCAGGTGTAGTAGTGCTGGGCTAAAACAAAAACGTGCACCCACACCGGCCCTTTTCGGATAAGATTGGACACCCCTGCCTTAGACCCTTGATAACTTACAGTCACTTCGCCAGTCATGTGTTCCATACTGTACCAGTGTAATTTACAGCTGAATCTAGTCTCACCCCCCAATTCCCATAGAGATCCATTCAAATGCAGAGAGGCTATAGTATCGCTTGTAACTACCTGAAAATAAGATATCGAGAGTCTTTTGATGTTGATGGGTCACAAACTTCAGGAAGTAACGGCATGCAAAGGATATGCGACCAAATATTAAATATACTTTAAAAATACATTAAAACAAAGGGTATGAATACTTGTGCACATGAGAGATTTCAGTTTTAGATTTTTAATACATTTGCAAACATTTCTAAAAACATGTTTTCACTTTGTCATTATGGGTTATTGAGTGTAGATTGATGGGCAAAAATGGCAATTTTATCCATTTAAAATTAAATCTACAACACAATAAAGTGTGCAAAAAGTGAAGGGGGTTGAATAATTTTGAGTGCAACTGTAGGTAGTCGCTGGTTGTGGTTTCTTTTTTTGTGTGCTCGTTTCCTAACTGTCCTTGCTTTCTTTTTGGGTCTTTTTGTGTATGGCTGCTTAATGCACAAAAGCATCAGATTAAATATAACATAACGATTGTGTTGAATGCGGTCAGGCGGATCTTGAACAGTAGCCTAAGCATTGCGTTTACTTGCAAGAAGTTCTTGATTTTTCCATTTGCAAATAGAAAATATTCTTTTGTGTAGTAGTAGTTTGATACTTAATTTTTTTTTATTATTGTTATCATATAATTTCATACATCTTACTCATGTTATACAGCCTATGTGGTGATAACAACATTTTTTTAACATACATAGATAATGTGAGTAGGTGTGTCACCCAGTGATAAATCATAATAACATTCAGTCAATATGAGAGTAATTAAGTTATTAACAATATTTACAATACATGGTTAAATTATTACAGTATATTATAGTAATTTTGAATTTATAGAAAAAAATACATTTAATCCTATTTCGTATTTGAAAATCTACCTACTGTATTTTTTTTATATCAAAATTTTCCACCTGTCTCAAAAGCAGAAATGTAAGGTAAACAAAAAAAAGGAAAATCAGAAGAGAAAAAAAATATATATATAGTAGTTAAATAAAATAAGATACATTTAGTGCTCCCCTAAATGACTTTCAGCTCTAATATGGAGCACCATAATCCAGTAACTTTATTATTTTACCTTGTGATAGTAACTTGACCACTTAGCCCATTTTGTTTAAAATAATTTCAGATTCCCCCTGATTTTATGTTAAGTACTCCATCTGATATATTTGTTGAACCATGTCTCTTCATTTATCTATCAGGGGGCATGCTTTTTGAAGCCAGTTTCTTGTTATCTGTTTCAGTGCTGTTATACGCAATATTCTTAACAAATATTCATATTTATAGTTTTCATTTCTTATTTTGTCTACTGTTTCACCTAACAGCACGAAGTCTGTATTCAAATGAATAAGCCTGTTTAAGATAATATTAATTTCCTTCTGTATGTTGTTCCAAAACAATTGTAATGATGGGCAAAACCAGAAAATATTACCAAAGTTGGCATATGATTCACCACATTCCCTCCAACAATTTTTTTTTTTTTTAGAATTATATTTAGCTTGTTGCACTGCACTGGTGTTATAAAGTATTTTCCATGCATATTCTCTCCAATAGAGAGATGCTGTAGTTGTGTGTACATTCCGATTCATTTCCTGTAGTAGTTACCGAATAATGTCCTCTTGATACTGCATAAATAAAAAAGTAGGATACAATGTCTCTCTGTACTTGTAATCAATTTTGTAAGAGCTGTAAAATGTGATTCTTTTTTCTTCGTCACTTTAGGACATTAATAGGAGTACCACAGACATATAGAGAGATCTTAGATTGGGACTTGGACTGGTGATTGGGTGACTTGAACTTGACTCGGACTTGAGTTCTGGAGACCAAAAACAACATTTATTTATTTTTAGAGCCACTGTTAACACATATTTGGAAAATTCTTATAATATATATATAATATATAAACCCAATAACTTATGTAATGGTTACACAGGTACATTTTGGGACTCTGGCTTTCTGATCATGAGACTGGGCCCCTGCGGAGTCGTTCACAATTAACACTCCAGATCAGACTGAGGCACAATGTGTTACGTTTCAGACACAGAGACCCAATAGCAGACAAGGAAGTAGCAAAACGAGGTTTATTTCAGAGTCCGGGGTCAAAAAGCCAGGATATCAGATAAGCGACAGTACAAAAACAGTATGCAAATAGAGTAGTGAGGGATCAAAAAGTCGAAGAACCGGGAAATCACAGGCAGAAGTACAAAAACGGCAGGCAGAGGCAAAGTCGAAAAACAATCAATAGTCAAAAACCAAATGGCAAAGGCAAACAAACAAAATCGCTAGGCTAACTCGGGTCGTACGGAAAGGGTGTCTCAGGTAATCAATTAAGTCGCTGGCTTTCAAATCACAGGCTCAGGAAATAAAGGGTACGTTCTGACAGGGAACAAACAGATTTGTGGGTCTATATATACATACAGGAAAGGGAGGGGTAACAAACTATGTGAGGTTAACACATGAGGTAGCAATGAAACAATCACGGAAACATAACAAAGACATGGAAGGGACTCGGAAACATGCATAAAAAACAACGGGCTCGAAGAGGAGCGGAGTGTGCTCAGTAATCACGTGAGGTGAAACTACATACAAACAGCTGGGGCGAATAACAGAGATCGCGGACAAACTGGTTAATCTTGTTAATACCTAACTATAAGACAGACCGTTAGGTCGTTATTAGACATTTATGTTAATTGGTTTAGTAAGTGCATTTAACTAATAAACCACCCGAGTGATTGTTAGCACGAGTTAGTAATCTATACAATTATGCGTAAGGAAAACCAGGAAGTAGCAGAACACGAACCCCTCGGAAAATCCCGAAGTCACCTAAACAGTGCATACACGAGACAGGGTAAACAAACACACGAATGCGACTCAGACAACCCACGAACAGAGGGGAATGCAATGATGAAAGATAACAAATATATAAACAGACATACATAATTCCAGAACATCACAGTACCCCCCCCCCTAAGAAGCACCTCTTGGTACTTTAACAGGTGGCACAGGATGAGTCTTGTGGAAGTCCTTAATCAAAGTCTTATCCAGTATAAAACTGGTGGGAATCCAACTTCTCTCCTCGGGGCCGTAGCCCTCCCAGTCAACCAAGTACTGGAGGCCCGACCCCGACGACGGCAGTCCAAAAGTTTACGTACAGTGTACGTATCGCCTCCATCGATGAGACGGGGGGGAGGGGGGGCATCAGGGGCGGGACAAAGGGGGTGGGTGACTACAGGTTTGAGCCGTGAGACGTGGAAAGTCGGGTGGATCCGACGCATGGTGATAGGCAACTTGAGTCTCACGGCTGTGGGACTCAAAACCTTGGTGATGGTGTAGGGCCCAATGTAACGAGGTGCCAACTTGCGAGAGTCCACTTTGAGGGGAATGTCCCGTGTCGTGAGCCACACCCGTTGCCCCACCCGATACTGGGGTGCCTTGGACCAATGCCGGTCGGCCGTTACCCTCATCCTGGCGCTGGCACGAAGCAGATTCTGACGGGTAGTTTTCCAGGTGCGGATGCAGCGCCGGATGAAGGCTCCGGCCGACGGAACTCCCACCTCCTCCTCCTGGCTCGGGAACAGGGGTGGCTGGTAGCCTAAACAACACTCGAAAGGGGATAGTTTAGAGGCAGAGGAGGTGTGAGAATTGATGGCATATTCGGCCCAAGGTAGTTGGTGACTCCAAGATGTGGGGTTTCTAGAACATAGACACCGTAGAACTGTCTCGATGACCTGGTTAGCCCGCTCAGTCTGGCCATTACTCTGTGGGTGAAATCCTGACGAAAGACTAACTGTGGTGCCTAATTGTGTGCAAAAAGCTTTCCAGAACCTAGCAGTGAACTGTGGACCTCTATCTGAAACTATATCTGTGGGGATGCCGTGTAACCTAATGACGTGCTGGACTAGGATGGATGCCGTCTCCTTGGCGGATGGGAGTCTAATGAGGGGAATAAAGTGAACAGCCTTAGAAAATCCATCGACAGTGGTGAGGATTGTGGTGTAATTATTGGAAGTGGGCAACCCAGTGATAAAATCTAGTGCGATGTGTGACCAGGGTCGGTGAGGAATAGGGAGGGGCTGAAGTAATCCTGCAGGGTGTGAGTGTGGTACCTTATTCTGGGCACAGACTGAGCAGGCAGCAACAAAGTCCTTAATCTCCTCCTTCATATGGGGCCACCAGAACCGTCGCTGGATGAACGTGAGTGTCCTGGTGACCCCTGGGTGGCAGGACAGATTGGAGGAGTGACCCCACTGCAGGACGTTGGTCCGGACTGCCTCAGGAACATAAAGTCTGTTAGTCGGGCAACCACTGGGACCTGATTCGCCATTGAGTGCGTTGAGAACGGTGGTCTCTACGTCAAACTCAATGGCGTGGACGAAGCAGCTAACCGGAAGGATGGTGTCAGGGTCCTCCTCCTTGGTAGGTGTGTCAAATCTGCGGGACAGTGCATCGGGCTTAACATTCTTGGATCTTGGTCTGTAGGCGAGCACAAAGTGGAAGCGGGTAAAGAACAAAGCCCAGCGGGCTTGACGAGAGTTAAGTCTCTTGGCTGTCTGCAGGTATTCCAAATTCTTATGATCGGTCCAGACTAAGAAAGGTTCTTGAGCTCCCTCTAGCCAGTGCCTCCATTCCTCCAGAGCCATTTTGACTGCCAGGAGCTCCCGGTTGCAGATGTCATAATTCGCCTCCGTAGGTGTGAGGCGATGGGAAAAGTATGCACAAGGGTGCACCTTGTTGTCCTTAGCGGACCGCTGGGACAGCAGCGCCCCTACTCCGACATTGGAGGCATCAACCTCCACAATGAACTGGGCCTTGGGGTCAGGGTGGATCAGGATGGGAGCGGTGGTGAAGCGATTCTTCAGCTCCTTAAACGCTGTTCCAGCTCTAGGATTCCATGAGAACGACGTCTTTGTAGAGGTGAGAGCAGTGAGTGGAGCGGCTAATGAGCTGTATCCTCGGATGAAACGCCGATAGAAGTTGGCGAATCCCAGGAATCGTTGTAGGTCTTTCTGGCTCTCTGGCTGAGGCCATTCCATGACGGCTTTGACCTTCTCGGGGTCCATGCTCAGACTCCCTGCAGAGATGATGTACCCCAAGAAGGTCGTGGTGGAACAGTGGAAGTCGCACTTCTCTGCTTTGATGAACAGTCTATTCTCCAGGAGGCGTCTCAACACCTGGCGGACATGGGTGACGTGCTCGGCCTCGGTCTTGGAGAAAATAAGAATATCGTCCAGATAAACAAAAATGACCCTGTTGAGCAGGTCGCCGAGCACGTCATTAACCAATCTCTGGAAGACGCCAGGGGCATTAGTGAGGCCGAATGGCATCAACAGGTATTCCCAATGGCCCGTGGGTGTGTTGAAGGCCGTCTTCCACTCATCCCCATCACGGATACGCACCAGGTGGTATGCGTTGCGGAGGTCCAATTTGGTGAAAATGGACGCCCCCTGGAGGAGTTCAAACGCGGAAGCCATGAGAGGAAGCGGGTAGTGGTTCTTGATCGTGAGGTCATTAAGACCACGGTAATCGATGCAGGGCCTCAGGGAACCATCCTTCTTTCCCACGAAGAAGAACCCCGCTCCAGCGGGCGAGGAGGAAGGTCTAATGACTCCTGCCGTCAGAGACTCCCGCAGATACTTCTCCATGGCCTCGTGCTCAGGTCGGGAGAGAGAGAAGACTCGCCCTCTAGGTGGCACTGCGCTAGGTTGCAGCTCAATGGCACAGTCATAGGGACGGTGAGGAGGCAGATTGACGGCTCGGGACTTGCTGAACACCTCCTTGAGGTCCAGGTACTCGGAAGGGATACGGGACAGGTCCTCGCACATCTCGGAAGAGGGGGGGCTCGGAAGGGGACTCGGAAGAGGAGAGTGGGCTTCTCGGAGACAATGAGATGAACAGAATGGGCTCCAGCCCAAAATCTCATGTGTCGACCAGTCGAACGTGGGGTTGTGCTTGACCAGCCAGGGGTGTCCCAGGATAATGGGTGAGTGGGGAGAATCGATGATGTGGAGCTGAAGCTCCTCCCGATGGTTGCCTGAGATCCACAGCTTGAGTGGGGCGGTGATGTGGTGTATGCTGGCGAATCTCTGGCCGCTGAGGGACTTGGCGACTAGTGGGTGTGACAGCTTGAGGAGAGGAACTCCCCATCTGGATGCCATCCCAGCGCCCAGAAAGCTCTCCTCCGCTCCAGAATCAACGAGGGCGGATGTCCTCCTCACTTGATCTGCCCACTCGAGCGTCACAGGAAGGCAGGTGCGGTTCCTAGAGGAGTGATCAATTGGAATAATGCCCACTAGTGCTCCTCTGGTCACTAGCGGGCGTTGGCTTTTACCGGGCACTTGGCAACAAAGTGACCCGGTTGGCCACAGTAGAGGCAGGCTCTGGAACTCATCCTCCGATCACGTTCCTCCTTGGACAGGCGAGTACGATCCACCTCCATGGCCTCTGTCTCTGGTGCCCGGGACGGCGGTTTCTTGGTGGCAATGGATGGATCGTTGATGTGGGACCTCCAGGGGGCCCCCTGATTAGAAGTAGCCTGCTGATGAAACCTGCTGCGGTCCTGAAGGCGATGGTCAACGCGGATGGCGAGCGCGATGAGGTCCTCCAGGTTCTCAGGGATATTCCGAGTCAGCAGCTCGTCTTTAACCCGTTCCGCCAGTCCCATGAGGAATGCGTCATACAGCGCCCTCCTCTCCCATCTGCTGGACGTCGCCAATGTCTGGAATTCAATGGCGAAATCCGACACAGAGAGATTGCCCTGGCGCATCATCAGCATCTCCCTCGCCGCCTCTTGCCCGTGTTTGGAACGGTCGAAGACCCTCTTCATCTCCTCCGTGAACATGTATGAGGTCTGGACGCAAGGAAGACCCTCCTCCCAGGCCGCCGTTCCCCACTTCTTGGCTCGACCGGATAGCTGCGTGATGATATAAGCCACCCGGGAGAGCTCAGTGGGGAAGGTAGTAGGCTGCAGCTGGAAGACAAGCTGGCACTGGGTGAGGAAGGACCGACAACCGCCAGGTTCTCCGGAGTATTTCTCCGGCGGTGGTAGACGAGGCCAGAACAGGAGGGGGTGCTGAGGGAGCAGGAGCAGGAGCAGGAACCGGAACAGGAACATGAGATTGCTGGGGAGCGTGGTCAGGCTGAAGTGCCTGGAGCATAGATTTCAGCTCCGTAACACAGAGGGTGAGGTTTTGCAGATGCTGCGAAACTGAATCCAACTGGGTCTGGTGGCGACCCAGCATGGCACCCTGCTGCTCGAGGGCGAAGTTCACCCGGGAGCTGTCTGCTGGGTCCATCTCTGGTCTGAACCTACTGTTACGTTTCAGACACAGAGACCCAATAGCAGACAAGGAAGTAGCAAAACGAGATTTATTTCAGAGTCCAGGGTCAAAAAGCCAGGATATCAGATAAGCGACAGTACAAAAACAGTATGCAAATAGAGTAGTGAGGGATCAAAAAGTCGAAGAACCGGGAAATCACAGGCAGAAGTACAAAAACGGCAGGCAGAGGCAAAGTCGAAAAACAATCAATAGTCAAAAACCAAATGGCAAAGGCAAACAAACAAAATCGCTAGGCTAACTCGGGTCGTACGGAAAGGGTGTCTCAGGTAATCAATTAAGTCGCTGGCTTTCAAATCACAGGCTCAGGAAATAAAGGGTACGTTCTGACAGGGAACAAACAGATTTGTGGGTCTATATATACGTACAGGAAAGGGAGGGGTAACAAACTACGTGAGGTTAACACATGAGGTAGCAATGAAACAATCACGGAAACATAACAAAGACATGGAACGGACTCGGAAACATGCATAACAAACAACGGGCTCGAAGAGGAGCGGAGTGTGCTCAGTAATCACGAGAGGTGAAACTACATACAAACAGCTGGGGTGAATAACAGAGATCGCGGACAAACTGGTTAATCTTGTTAATACCTAACTATAAGACAGACCGTTAGTTCGTTAGTAGACATTTATGTTAATTGGTTTAGTAAGTGCATTTAACTAATAAACCACCTGAGTGATTGTTAGCACGGGTTAGTAATCTATACAATTACGCGTAAGGAAAACCAGGAAGTAGCAGAACACGAACCCCTCGGAAAATCCCGAAGTCACCTAAACAGTGCATACACGAGACAGGGTAAACAAACACACAAATGCGACTCAGACAACCCACGAACAGAGGGGAATGCAATGATGAAAGATAACAAATATATAAACAGACATACATAATTCCAGAACATCACACAATGGAGTGTTCGTACCTTTCTTCATGTGACTGAGATGAACACAGACTGCTTGATCGATCAGGCGGCAGTTTGGGGAGGAACACCCCTTCTTTAGAGAAGAAGAGGGGGGACCAAAATTTAACACACAAATGCAGACCCTGAGATGATTGTAAATGGCTGATCCATCTGTGTTTATTGATAGTTCTAAGGGAATGAGCCAATCTATTGTATGGGTGCCCTAAAGCTATCTACCAATTGGGATCAAAGGGATTTTGAACCCATGGAACTTTACCAACATTGCTCTGATGGTAAAGATGCTCACTGTCTTATGCCTACCAGACGCACCACTGAAACGGACTTCTGCGTTTCCCAACCCTCATCTCGCCTGATCACCGAGACAAAGTTGGCCTGCCACCGTCCACGAAATAAACCGAGCTGGTTTATTTTCAACAGCTGTTTTGAGGACATGTTTCTTCAAACTGTTCCTCTACCCAAGTGGAGATCTGTGCACGTCCACGTCGACCTGACTGGAAACCTGTCGCAACCCTACTTCAGTGAAGAAGTCTCCAGGAGTACATCTCTATGCCCAGAGACACGGAGGAAATATTGGAGGTCCAGGTGCAACAGACGAGGAATCTAAAAGTGTTCAGAACGAACACCCATAAGACGGACAATAATCTGTAGTGGACGGGAAAAATAAGAACACAAATAACCTCGCGAAAATAAGCGAGGAGCTCGATATCCGAGCAAACAAAAGAAATAAGCAGTTGCACTTATCTAACTCCCGTTGTGGAGTAAACAAAACAAAAACCCGCCCCTGCAGGCGAGGTGGAAGGTCTAATAAATCTATTGGCCAAAGCCTCCTCAATGTATTCACGCATAGCTGCGCTCTCAGGAATGGACAGGGAATACAGAGACCCTCTAGAGGGAATAGTGCCAGGGCATAGCTCTATGGCACAGTCATAGGGTCTGTGAGGTGGTAGCAAGGTGGAACGTTGCTTAGTAAATGCCTCCGCGAGGTCGGTGTACTGTTTGGGGACATTAGACGGCAGCTGGAATTTGAGCGCCCCTCCCACTTCAGCACCCTCAGTGTCCGAGACAGAGTGAATCTCCCAATCAATCTCTGAATCGGATGTCAGCTCCTGCCATGCAGGAGGTTGCTCAGCAGAGTGATCCCAGGCTAGGCTCTCCTCTCCGTTTTTGGAGGAAACAAGAAAGGCCTCCTGTTTAAAGGAGCAATTCTCCTCATCACTCTCTGAATTAGACTCGGCATAATCCTCAACCCCTCTTCCCGAAGAAAAAGGACTGGAGGAAAAACAGTGATGTTTGCATTGGGAACCCCACTGACAAAAAAAAAAGGAACCAGGCCCCCCCCAATTAATATGTGGGTTATGGCAGGTAAGCCAGGAATGACCCAAAACCAGCTGATAAGCTGGGGACTCCACAAAAACTCTCCTCTGTATGATTCTGATCTGGAACGCGCATGCGTATGGCGGAGGTTATCCGAGATGGTGCCTGTGCCTAACGGGCGGCCGTCCAGAGCCGTAACAAGGCGAGAAAGAGGAAGAGGGTGGGTGGAAATCTTGTGGGATTTAGCCCAATCGGAATCGACGAGGCTCTCAACTGCCCCGGAGTCAATAAAATAATCGTTCCAGCGTAAATTAACTGGCAGGAGGGTCCGGAGGTAATTGAAATTCAGTCCCGCTAGGCAACTCCTTTAAGTGACCCCGCCTCTTGCAGTACCTACACCACAATTTATGGGACTTAGCCTCCCCTGTTACATGCATGGAGGACCCATCAACCTGCATGGGTTCCTCCTGCTCAATAAGAGACAGTGAAGGGGTTTGAGACAGTGCTGGCATGGCGGAAGAAGAGTAACGAGCTGGGCGATATCTAAAACCTTTAGAAACCCTCTCTCTTTCTCTCTAAAGCGGTTGTCTAAACGGATGGCGATGGACACCAGAGCACCGAATGTAACGGGTGGTTCGAGACCCGCGAGAGCGTCTTTTACTGGTTCCGACAAGGCGTTGAGAAACTGTGCACTAAGAGGCTCATCGGCTCATCCTGTCACCCCCGCAGGAGTACGAAATGTGATAGCAAAGGCGGCCACGGTGTCGGAGCCCTGACGAAGACAGGTCAAACGCATGACAGCCTCTTTGCCAAAAACGTCCTGATCGAAAACTGACACCATCTCCGACATAAGCCCTTCTGTGTGGTTCATGATGGGCAAATTAGCTCTGATAAGTGGGTCGGCCTATGCAAGAGCATTCCCGGTTAGGAGAGAGAGAATGAAGGCTATCCGGGATTTTTGCGAATAGAAGCGTGAGGGCTGTGTATTAAAAAAAATTAGGCACTCAGTTAAAACCCCCTGACACTTTCCTGACTCCCCGCTATACCGCAGTGGAAGCTGAAGCTTAGGTTCTCTACATCAGGTGGAAGAGGGGGAGGAGTGGGATGTGTGGGTGCTTGTGCAACTGGAGGTGGGCCTGCCATGAAAGAGAGAGTTTGGAGATTTTCCGACAGATCCCGCAGAGCGACCACCTGAAGGCGTAGCTGCTCGTGCTGAGCCTGCTGAGAGACATGAACACTCTCTCCCTGGGCAGCAAGGGCTGCCTCCTGAGTGACTAGGACCATGTAAATGTTAGGATCTATCACTGGCACCCCCTTTTGGCTTTGATGTTTTGTAGGGGATCTCTATGCCCAGAGACACAGAGGAAATATTGGAGGTCCAGGTGCGACAGACGAGGAATCTAAAAGTGTTCAGAACGAACACCACTAAGACGGACAATAATCCGTAGTGGACGGGGAAAATAAGGAGAACACAAATAACCTCACAAAAATAAGCGAGGAGCTCGATATCCGAGCAAACAAAAGAAATAAGCAGTTACACTTATCTAACTCCCGTTGTAGAGTAAACAAAAAAAAGAAGGAGAAAGATAAAAGGGCGAGAGCACTCGTTTGAGTGGGAAACAAAGAAACCAAAACCACTGCTCTGAAATAAAAGAGCGAAAGAGCGCACTACACTTTTTCTAAATTGTACTGCTAACAAGTCCCGCGTTGAGAAGCAAAACGGTCGATAGCACAACTCCTATACCTTTACCGGCTCGAATGTTACATGAAAATAACATGGAAGCGACGAGCAAAGGAGGAATCGGGGTATAAATGGTGAGCGGAAATGCAGGACAGGTGAACTCACTAATCACCGAGGCGAAAGCAAAACCCATAGCGGAACACAGAAAAATCTGATAGATTACAGGTAAACAGAAAAAAGGAATACTAAGCGCGGAGATAATGGAAGGAAGGCGCAATCCATGACAAGGAGTCCACGCACCTGCCGGGACCTTGGTTCAGCTGACAAGTTGACATCACTTCCGGAATCGGGACTGGCCTCCCTTTGTTACCGTTAAGTATTGAAACGCATTTTGTTTAGCACTGACATCAATTGATCGGCTAGCATAAAACCTGTAATACCCAGTTGAGGTCATTTTACTGCTGGTTCCTATGTTGTTTGTATTTTGTTTTGCTGTGTGCGTTTCGGTCGGGAATAGCCAATTTCCCTGACCTTATAGTTTTACACTGTTAAAACTTTATATTTATGAGACTGATAAAACAAGCTAACCACAAAATATAGTTTAGCGTGTCATTAGTGTTGCCAACCGTCCCTTGAAATAAGGGACCGTCCCTTATTTGGAAAATAAAAGACCCGTCCCTTAACGAACTGATAAGGGACGCAGATTGTCCCTTATTTTGGGGACTCAATGAATGACAGAGCGATTTATATGAGAAATTACGGTAATCTTGTCTATGTGCGAGAATGCACTCAGCTCATTGGTCATGACTCGAATTGCTGTCAGTGTTGCTAGGATAGATAGGCCCTTGTGCCTCATTTTACTTTACATTGAAGTTCGACATAGTGTTCAAGAACTGTTATTTAGCACTGACAAAATAAATTATTGAATGATAATGTTTCCCACGTATTCCTCAAAAATACAAAACTGATCAAATTCAGGTTTGTGTGTCTTAGTACATGGGCTTATTACAGATGCATGTCTGGTATATGGATAGGACTTGTTACAACCAAGTAGGCCTATATTATATGTTAAAGTGTAGTAATAATGCAGTAATGCAGGTGTAAAAAAAGGTAAAAAAATTGGCCGTGAGGGCCGCTAAGGTGTCCCTTATTTCAATTTCTGATAGTTGGCAACCCTACGTGTCATTAACCCATAACACAAACTAACTAAAAATGGTAGGACTGTTAGCTTCTATATTTGGCCATCACTGATTAAGACCGAGAATATATTCCTTGTGTTATATCAATTATTGTTTCTATTATTCACATATTCATAGTTGTAGCCAATAAACCAGGGGCGGCAGTGTGGTATAATGGTTAAGGAACTGGGTTTGTAACCGAAAGGTTGCCGGTTTGATTCCCAGGTCGGACACTGCCGTTGTACCCTTGAGCAAGGTACTTCACCTGCATTGCTTCAGTATATATCCAGCTGTATCAATGGATACTATGTATAAAATGCAAAAAGAAATGCTGTGTAAGTCGCTCTGGATAAGAGCGTCTGCTAAATGCCTATAATGTAAATGTAATAATGTAATGTAAAACATACAGTGGGAGCAATAATTATTTTATCCCTTACTGATTTTGGAGGTTTGCCCACTTACAAAGAATGGAACTGTGTAGAATTTTAATCATAGGTACATTTTAACATTGAGAGACAGAATATCACAAAATAATCCACAATAACAACATCATATACATTTTATACATTTATTATCGTATTTTCGCATGAAATAAGTATTTGATCCATAGAACAATAGGACTTAATACTTGGTGGAGAAACCTTTGTTGGCAAGCACAGAGGTCAGACGTTTGTTGTAGTTTTTCACCAGGTTTGCACAGATCTTGGGAGGGATTTTGGTCCACTCCTCTTTGCAGATCCTCTCCAAATCCTTAAGGTTCCGAGGCTGTCGCTTGGCAACTCGAAGCTTCAGCTCCCTCCACAGATTTTCGATGGGATTTAGGTCTGGAGACTGGCTAGGCCACTTCAGGACCTTAATATGCTTCTTTTTGAGCCACTGCTTTGTTGCCTTGGCTGTATGTTTTGGGTCATTGTCATGTTGGAAGATCCATCCACGACCTATTTTCAGTGCTCTCACTGAGGGAAGGAGGTTGTTGCCCAAAATTTCCCGGTACATGGCCCCATTCATCCTCCCCTCGATATGGTGAAGTCGTCCTGTCCCCTTAGCTGAGAAACACCCCCAAAGCATAAGGTTTCCACCTCCATGCTTCACAGTGGGGATGGTGTTCTTTGGGTTGTACTGGCATTTCTCTTCCTCCAAACACGGCGAGTCGAGTTGATGCCAAATAGCTCTATTTTGGTCTCATCTGACCACATCACCTTCTCCCAAGCCTCCTCTGGATCATCCAGGTGTTCTTTGGCAAACTTCAGACGGGCCTGTACATGTGCCTTCTTCAGCAGAGGAACCTTGCACGCGCAGCAGGATTTTAATCCTTCACGGTGTAGTGTGTTACTGATGGTTCTCTTCGTGACTGTGGTCCCAACTGCCTTCAGGTCATTTACAAGCTCCTCCTGTGTAGTACTGGGCTGATCCCTGACCTTTCTCATGATCATTGATATCCCACGAGGCGAGATCTTGCGTGGAGCCCCAGACCGAGGGAGATTGGCGGTGACTTTGTGTTTCTTCCATTTTCTAATAATTGCTCCAACAGTTGTTAACTTCTCACGAAGCTGCTTGCTTATTTTCTTGTAGCCCATCCCAGCCTTGTGCAGGTCTACAATTTTGTCCCTGATGTCCTTAGACAGCTCCTTTGTCTTGCCCATGGTGGAAACGTTGGAATCTGATTGATTGTGTGGACAGGTGTCTTTTATACAGCTACATAACGATGTAACGAGTTGACACAGGTGTTTTGGGTAATGAGTTGAGATTCGTCTGTGGGAGCCAGAATTATTGCTGATTGGTAGGGGATCAAATACTTATTTCATGCGAAAATATGATAATAAATTTATAAAATTTATATGATGTTGTTATTGTGGATTATTTTGTGATATTCTGTCTCTCAATGTTAAAATGTACCTATGATTAAAATTCTACACAGTTCCATTCTTTGTAAGTGGGCAAACCTCCAAAAGCAGTAAGGGATCAAATAATTATTGCTCCCACTGTATGTCACTTTCGTGTCTACGTTATTTCAATAAGTTGGGATCTACTGACGTATAGAATTCAAATTGAGTGTTGAACTTTATTAATTCTGAATAAAAGTGACCAAACCTCGCTACACTTAGCTCTTACACTGAATGTACTGTTTTACCTTCTTGTTAATATTGCACTATGCTTATCTTTGTTCTGTGACGCTTGTATCCTGTTACAATGTACATTATGTTGCTTGTTGTTAAAAACAAAAAAACATAAACAGAATATTGTACAGTTCTGCGGTTGCATCACCGGCTGCAGCTGCTGAGTACAAAGACCTGACGTAATCCTGTTCTGTTGGACATTCTTTCTGAACTAAACTACTGTTTACAGAACTTGCTGCTGATAAAAATGTTCAATTGGACGTTTTTGAATATTTTTGACAAAGCTAATTCTTTAAATTGTATTGTTTTATTGTAATGTTTGTAGTAACTTTTTAGAAATTTCTAAATAAAAGTTGTATACTTACCTGCATTCTGTCTTGGTGTTTGTGTGGCCTGGGAGTAAAAGAACCTGAAAAGGAATGGCACACTAGTTAAAGAAAATTCTATCCAGTACTTTGTGACAGTTAGAGTGATTTTCTGACTGAATTTGTGTTTTCAACGGGCAACTTTGAAAGAGGAATTGCCAGGCTTAGTGGAGTGCAGAATGACAGGGTGGCCCTACTGCCCCTGGTGCAAGGGTTCATATGCATTCCCAATATAAAGTTCATAAAAACTGGATCCTGAAACTTGGCTGGGGTTTGAAAAGACCACAGTGTCTGATTTTCCAGAGTGCAGGGGAATGGAATTCAGAAAGCACAGGGTTTGTTGCAACTGTCAGCTCCATGGCAACGCCAGGCTCGCTTATCAAGGGACAGAGCAGTAAGGGATTGAAAAGGCCCATTTGACTAAGAATTTCCTGGAGTGGTTTTTGGGTGAATTCCTGCCTCTTCTTCTAATTTTCTATGCAGAAAAGCCATATGAACCAAATTGTTGTTGAGAATTAATTTAACTCTTAGTTGACTGGATTTGTCTGGATTTATTGAGGCTGTATGTTCATTTTGAGAGGACATTATTTGCAATATGTTTTCTTAAAATTGTACTTGATCTCAGCCCATTCTTTATCACTAATGCTGAGCCCTTTCAATGACTTGTATGATGGTTGTGAGAAAATTGACATTCTGTGCACTCCAAAAGTGTTAGGACAGTGACACATTTTGTTGTTTTTTGGCTCTGTACTCCAGCACAATGGATTTGAAATGGAACGGTGATTGTGAGGTTAAAGTGCAGACTTTCAGCTTTTAATTTCAGGGTTTTTACCTCCATATCGTGTGAACTGTGTAGCAATTGTAGCCATTTTTACACATAGTCTCCCTCATTTTATGGCACCAAAATTAATTGGACAAATTGACATAAACTTAAATAAAATAATCATATTTAATATTGGGTTGCATATCCTTTGCATGCCATGACTTCCTCATGTCTGTGACCCAACAACATCAAAAGTCTTGTCGGGTAAGTGAGGATTAGGTAAAATGTGTATTTTCTGAATCCAGCGGTTTCAACAGTCAATGCCCTTGTTAAAACGTTCAGCACTGAATATTGAACACAAGCGATATTGCGTACTAGAACCCTTCACTTAACCTACATTCAAAATATATTTTACGTTATTTCATTTAATAATTATTATAAAAAATGACAATCATCAATTAAATCGCCAAATTCTTTGATAGGTAAGTCGAACAGTAACCTGGTGGATCAATCAACAAGCCAAAACAAAGTCTAAATCAGGTCTTAAGGTTAAATAATTTTATTAAATGAAAAAACAGTCAATTAGAATAATTACTTAAAATCTTACATTCACTAATGAATAATTACTACTACTTTATTACTCACTACTTATAATTTACAAAGAGGAAGACATTAAACCAGACATTAATTAGAATATACCAGCAAAGAGAGAGAATGATCAATAAGACAGAAATTGCCAATATTATTTACCCGCCAGCAGAACAGGAACCAAAGGAACCACCACCTCCAAAAAAAAAAAGGAAAAACGTCTTCTCAAAACCAACTCCAAACTGAACTGGACTTTTTTCCTGCTGCCCCTATAAAATATCTCTCACTACAGGAGGGGATCCCTGCCCTGATTGCGTTAAGGTGTGGTGGAGGGGGGAGAGAGGTAATTTATGACAAAGACTGGCTTATCTTTGATGTTTGTGGGGGTGAGTGAGTGAGTGAGTGAGTGAGTGAGTGAGTGAGTGAGAGACGGAGAAAGACAGAAGGAGAGGGGGGGAGAGCAAGAGATGGAGGAGCTGGGTAGTTTACCTATATCTAAATATTAGATATCCTACAGACTCTTGAGATCTTATTTTCAGGTACTCAAGGGTCTGAGGCTCGTTTCATACATCAGACCCTTGATGACTTACAGCCATTTAGCCAACCATGTGCTTTATTGCTTGCAACTAAGTTGCAGCTGAGTTGATCATAGATTGCTTTGTGTAACATTCCCTGCAATTTTTGTGCAACTTGGTTGCAACAAGTTGGGAGAAGTTCAAGTTTCATGCAACCCAGTGGCGGCCGGTGATTGGCTGACTAAGTGGGGCGGGTCATGACAGACACGGAGATCATAGAGTAACATTGTGGCCGACTCGAGTGCACAAACAGGGCTTTTAACTGCTACAGTTGTAGTGCTATTTTTGCCGGAGCGCAGTCAATCAAATATGACTCATCACGTCTATATTTAGCTCGATTACATTTTGACTGTTTAGGCTAATGCACATTAATAATGTAGGCTACCTGCTATAGGCTATGCTCATATTCATGCAACAGAGGATCGACTCATTAAAACACCAGCGACATCAACAGCGTAGGGAAAAAATAATAGGGTATTTATTGACATTACTAAACGTTTGTTGTACAATCAACGTGCATCTCTTTACCGTTTATTTATTCTCATATCCAGGGGTACATTCCTTGCGGCTCCCAAACTAGAGAATTTGAAGAAAAAAAAGGCTATTTCTGTCATTTGGGTTGCGACCCCTGATCTAGGCTATATAGAAAATTACTGAATTTGTTTTCTAAAGAAAATTATTCATAGATTATTCTTTGATCATTGTCGCACTCGCAAACAATATAAAGCAAAAAAATATATCCTTGACAGCGGCACTGACACTGGAGAGCGACAGCGTGTAGCTGGGAGAACAACATGACGATCTCGCACACAAAAAAAGGAAAAATAAATGAATAGGCCTAGCCTACCTTACAATGTTGCTCCACTATCAGCATGCCTCCTCACTTATAAAGAAGCTTTGCAGGGCCAGGTTTTCAAGGAGAGCACCTCCAATGGCATCTGCAGTCGTGCCTCCTTCCAATCGAACAAAGCCAAAAAATCTCTCCTGCACCGTGTTGGCAGTGTCGATGTAGCGGTACACAATGACGAGCTGACAATGCGTCGTTATGTCGGTGGTCTCATCTGCTTGGATAGACATGTAATCCGTGCTTTGTAGGTCCTGGACAATGTGGCCTTGCAATACAGATAGCATACAGTCCAGTAGCTCATTCTGTATGGTTTTTGAGGTGCCTTTAAATCCGGTTGCATTCTCCAAGTGCTCTTTCATTGCACCATCCAGTGTCGATACAAAATCCCCTAAACACACCTGGATTCTCGGATGATTCCGTTTCATCGTGCCCCCTCAAAGCTAGTTCAAAGGCCCCACAGAACTTCACACAGTCGATCAATTTAGAAAGGATATGTCGGTTGTTGTCCACCACCTGGTTGTGTTTTCGAATACTGGCGTGATATCCATCAGACAGCTGTGTAGCTATGTTAGCTCTTCCTAGCATGGATAGCTTAAGGCACGCTTCCATGTGTGCTCTGCTCGTGTCATGTTTTTTCACTCGTTTGGAAAAGTGCTTAACGTCTGTCATCCCTGTTTTCGTCCACAGCATTTCACCCTGGCCCTGTTTTTCTGAACGGAACAGAAGGCAGGGGAAACAAAAAAGCGCATTCCGAATTGGGCAGCCACATAGCCATGATTTATTATCATACCAGCTCCTGGAGAACACTCGTGTGTCGGACTTCCCTCTGTCCTTAGCCGCCTGCTGTAGATGAATATCTGGCCTATCCGGACCTAGCTCTTTTAAACAGAGTTTTTCTTGTAGACTAAGCTTCTCAAACTGAGTTGTAAAAATAGACTCCACGCTGTTGAGTGCTAACGTTAATGTAACATTATCTGCTGCAGCCGCCATGTCGCTGGAAGATAGCGTAAACAACGAAGTTCACCAAAGTTCGTCGGACGAATGTGACATTGGCGTGTGCTCTCTTGCGCCATCTACTGACCATGACTACAATGTACATACATACTTCATTCTGATTGATCGTTGCGTGCAATTTAAATTGATTCTGAATTGCCTCGTGTAACAGTGGAATTGCATAAAATGACATCACGAGCAACGAGTTGCCGCAACCAAAGTTGCATGGAAATTGCATCGTGTAATAACACCTATACTGTTCCAATGTCATTCTAGGCCCCCCCTATTCCCATAGCAATCCATTCAAATCCAGAGAGGTTATAGTATCGCTTGTAAGAGTACCTGAAAATAAGATATCAAGTCTTTTGATGTTGTTGGGTCACAGACATCAGAAAGTCAGGGCACACAAAGGATATACAACCAAATATTAAATATGATGACTTTATCTAAGTTTATGTTAATTTGCCCAATTACTTTTTGTCCCCTAAAATGGGGGGACTATGTATTAAAAAGGTCAGAATTGCTACACGGTTCACCTGATATAGTAGATGTAAACACCCTCAAATTAAAGCTTAAAGTCTGCAATTTAACCTCACTGTTCTATTTTAAATGCACTGCAGTGTAAATTGTGACGTCATATCAGACAAAAAAAGCAGTTACTGAACAATTAACTTTGGGTACACATGGGGAATTAAGGAAAATTCATTCAAATTTTCAAAGATCTTAGATGCACTGATGAGTGTGTGAGTGAATGGTGTGTGTGCCCTGCAATGGATTGGCGACCTGTGCAGGGTGTATTCTTGCTTCTCGCCCGATGCATGTTGGGATTGGTTCCAGCCCCTCTGTGACCCTGACCAGGAATAAACGGGTTAGATAATGGATGGATACACTGTTTTTAGAAGGCTCAATTAATTTAATCCTTCCAAAGCAACTGGGTTAGATCAGATAAATCTAGTCCCCCCCCCCCCCCCACCCCAATTCCCATAAAGATCCATTCAAATGCAGAGAGGTTATAGTATCGCTTGTAGAAGTACCAGAACATAAGATATCAAGAGTCTTTTGATATTGTTGGGTCACAGACATCAAGAAGTCATGGCATGCAAAGGATATGCAACCAAATATTATAAATGATTACTTTATTCTACATTATGTTACAAACTGTTCAATATTTCTTGATGCCCAAAAATGGGGGGAACTATGTACAAAAAGTTCAATAATTTCTAAACTGTTCATCTGAAATTTATCAAATTAAAGACAGAGACACTTTCATTCACAGATGAACAAGGACAGAACATTGTACTTCCATATTCTTTATTTGAAGATGTGCTACAACCACAAGAACCATGTCTTCTCACCCTTTGCAAAAATCTAGAGGATCTAAAAAAAGAAGAAACCTCGCTTATTATTTGGCATTCTATTGCTCTTTCAGAATATTGGAGACAGAGACGCATTCCCAGAGGGCTTCGCAAACATAAAACCCCAGCGTTTGGTCTTGATGACCCTAAGCTTTTACAAAGCTAGGAACGGATTGTAAATAAATGTTCCTTAGACCTCATGCGTCTTGTCATTGAGAAAACAAAACAAAAAGAAAACGAGACAATAGGTATGACAGTAAAACAATTGGAAGCGAAAATCAAAGAAAAGGTGGACATAAACACGTTCAAACAAAGTTCAACAAAATCTCTGCTTCTTTGGACATTTTCCAAAAAGAATTAAAAACACACAAACCCCAATTCCAAAAAAAAAGTTGGGACAGTATGGTCCATAATATTATTAAAAGATTCAGAGAATCTGGAGAAATCTTGGTGCGTAAGGTCAAGGCTGAAAACCAATATTGAATGCCCGTGACCTTCGATCCCTCAGATGGCACTGCATTAAAAACCGACATGCTTCTGTAATGAATATAACCACATGGGCTCTGGACTCAAAGCATAAGCCATATATTAACAACATCCAGAAACACCGCCGACTTCTCTGGGCTCATCTGAGATGGACTGATGCAAAGTGCAAACGTGCTGTGGTCAGACGAGTCCACCTTTCATATTGTCTTTGGAAATAATGAACGTCGTGTTTTCCGGGCCAAAAAGGACCATCCCGATTGTTACCAATGTAAGGTTCAAAAGCCAGCATCTGTCATGGTATGGGGGTGTGCTAGTGCCCATGGCATGGGTAACTCATGTCCCGTGCCTCTATGTCTTAGTCCATTCCTGGTTTTCTGTTTCTATGTGTTTTTTGTATGTGTATTCCGTTCCACATTTTCCCTTTCCCTGATTGTGTTCCTCCAGCTCCCACACCTGATATGTGTTTCCTCATGTTGTCTCGTCTCACCTGTTCCTCGTTGTCTCGTCATTTGTCTGGCATATAGTCTCCCCTGTTTCTTTGTTCTGTGCCAGCCAGATCGTCTTGTGCCCTGCATTCGTGCTTGTGTCAACACTGTCCAGCGTTTTCTCCTGCCTGCTCCCCTGCCTGCCTCCTGCTCCTGTTTCTTCTTGTTCCAGCCCTGTGCCTGTGTCCATCCTGTCTGTGTCCTGCCCTGCCTGCCTGTTCTGCCTGCCAAGCCCTGCAGTCCTCCTGCTGCCCACCCCCCCCCCCCCCCCAAGCTCCTCCAGCCCCGCCCCTCCCCTCTCTCTGACGGATCCCCCCTTTTTGTTCTGCCTGCCCTGTTCTCTGTGCTGCTGCTGTTTTGCTCTGTTGCCTGGCTGCTGACCCCTGCTGACTGACTGGACCTGACCACGATTGCCCTCTTTTGCCTGTTGCCTGACTGCCTCTGACCCCTGCCTGACCTGACCTCTGCCTGTGCTTTGCTTGTTCTGAGCCTTATTCCTTATTCCTTTTGGTGTTGGTGTCTGTGAATGGTATGTTCCCGTAACAGGTAATGTGCACAATGTGTGCACATTTGTGGCACCACCATTAATGATGAAGGGTACATGTGCATTTTATTTTTGCATTCTTTTTTTTTTTTCTTTTTTTTTTCATCAGACATATTTTTCATTTTCAGCAAGACAATGCCAAGCCACATTGCATGTGACACAGCGTTAGCGAGTGTTGGAGAGTGAGCGAGGTGCTTGCTTGCTGGCTTGCCTGCAGCAGCACTTGTCTCCCATTGAAGCGTGTGGCGCATTGGGAAAGTGCAAAAAGGGGCAAGGATGACCTTGGAATGATGAGCAGCTGATATCAAAAATCAAGCAAAAAAAAAAAAAAATTCAAAATTAAAAATTTAAAGAAATAAAAAAAAATTTCAAAAAAAAATTACTGATTGTTGTTAAAAGGAAAGGTGATGATTACTCTACTCTCTTCTCTACTCTCTTCTCTCTCTCTACTCTCTCTTCTGAGCTCTGGTCTGTCTCTTCTTCAAAAAACTCTCTTTGGCAATTCTTGTTTATTTAAATTTATTCAACGAGGCTCTTTTTTCTTTTTTGCAAAGGACCTTCTTTGCAATGACAACTTGGAAAATGTAATCAAAATGAAACAAACCGTTTTTTTTTCAAAAGCTCTTTCAAAAAGCTCTTGAATGAAATGGAAATGAATTAAAACAAAGGACACAAACAAAAGGAAACACACCACACGACGAGAAATCCAAACTGCTAGCGAAAGTCATCAACTCGATACAGGATACAGTTGGTGAGTTTCCGATTCCTCTTAAAAAAAAAACACGAAGAATTCAAATCGAAGAAAAAATCCTATCTCCTCTCTCCTCTACACAGCTCCCAGCCCCCTCTCAACCTCCAAGTAACAGATTTGAACCGCTTATGAACTTGCATGAAGAATTATCCAACACGGAAGGCTATGAACCAGTGCAAAGCACAAATAGTGTAGTGAATGAGCTTAAAGCCCGAAAACAGACACTCATGGCAAATAAGCTAACGGGGCCTTTTCAGCACCAACCCACGGTTAACGTCACGGCCAGGAAAAGCATTCTCATTGTGGGAGACACCGCTGTGCGTCACGTAGCAGCTAAGAACGCCAGAACAGTCTGTATCCCTGACGCGTCGGTCTCCGACATTGCAATTAAACTTCCCGAAATACTCAAGCTCCACAAATCGGTCAGTCACCTTATAATTCACATCGGGAAGAAAGACATTTACAGAGAGCAATCAGAATTACTGAAGAATGATTTTATGGATCTTTTTAACTCACTCAGAGGGCTGAAAATGCAAACTTTCATCAGTGGCCCCCTGCCAGGTCAGGGAAGTAATCTGTTTTCTCGATCACTGAGCCTAAATGCATGGCTCTCCAAAACTTGCATTTTATTAGGACTTAATTACATCGAAAACTTCAATCTCTTCTGGGGACACAGAGCTCTTTTTATGCAAGATGGCATTCACCTGAACAAGATGGGCACAAAAGCCCTGTCAGATAATTTTATTTTCACCCTCCGGAACGCTACAACCTTCACAAATGACCACTTTCAGTGCAAGGAATTTCTTTCAGTGCAATCACAGCCAGAGGGCCCTCCGAAGCACTCTGAGAAAAAGCCGCAGTCACACCTGTGGAAATCGCCCCGGGATTTTCCGCCCCTCAACAGTGACAACAAGCCACCAGCAGCCGCCCCCTATCGCTCGCCTACAAGTGATCTCCAAAAAGACTGCGAGGAGGTGGCCGGCCCCAGGCCAATGGAGGCCTTTGGGGAATCTCTCCAGCTGACGGAATCTTTCCCACAAACGAAATCAGAGGACATGGAGCCCGACTCTATCGTCTTCTTTTCTCTCCCTACATCCGAGAATGAAGGATTTAGTGGCAGGAGGTACAATTGTATCCTTCACTGCCAGCCCAAAGGTTATTAAATTGGATCGCCCACCATTTCGTCCACCCACTCCCTCTTCACTGCACACCTCATTGCCAGCCCCTCCCAATGCACTATCCTCACCATCCCCCTCATCATCCCCTTTGCTCCCCACCTCTTCACCACCTTAAATGTCCCCCCCATCACTCCCCCACTCCTCTACTCCCATCTCCAATACCTCACCTGCCCCCCCTCCCAGTGTAGTGCCAACTCCACCTCCTAGACCTAGTAAACACCCCTTCGTTCCCTCAGATAGAGCCCTTAGATCAAAACAGCATCAACACTGTGCTCAGAGCACAGCTTGACCTTTGTTTTTCATTCCATCTATGATTACTGTGCAGAGAAAATGTAGGCCTAGACATAATATTGGTTGCAATCACAGTAACTTAGTCAATATCCTACTGAAACCCTTGCACTCTTCAAATCTTTTTGTACCCAGTCATTCACCAAAAACACTTAAGCTAGCCCTTTTTAATGTTAGATCCTTAGCTAATAAGTCCTTTTTAATTAAAAATTTGATTACCTCCTATCAATTGGATTTTTTATTTGTGACTGAAACATGGCTAGACCAAGAAAGCAAGGCACCGATTCTTATTGAATCAACCCCTCCAAATTTTAGAAGTTTAGATGTTGTTAGAACACATAAGAAAGGAGGTGGAATCGCCACGTTTTTCAGGGATATTTTTAACTGCAAGCAGACATCATTTGGAGAATTTTTAACATTTGAATATCTTACAGCTATTTTTAAATGCTCCCCTAGAATTCTTTTAATAATTGTATATAGGCCACCGCAATACTCTGCTAACTTTTTCAATGAACTCGCTTGTCTATTATTGTTGCTGTCTATTATCACTACTGAATTTGATGGCTTAATCATTGCTGGTGATTTTAATATTCATGTTGACAACCCAGAGGACAATAGAGCCAAAGAACTCTCTGTTTTGTTGGACGTCTTTGGACTGCAACAGCATGTGGAACGTCCAACTCATAATCGAGGTCACACTTTGGACCTTATCATCACCAAAGGTTTAAACATTTTTAATGTTACTGTAACTGACATTGCCTTATCTGACCACTATTGTGTATTCTTTGACGTGTCTATTTCTCCTGTTATTAAAAATTTATCAGAAACTAGTACAAAACGACATATCAATGAAAATACCAGTGCACTGTTTATGGATGCAATCTTATTGGCCCCCACCTTGACTTCTATTCCAGCCTCAGTTAATGACCTTCTACATAATTTTAGCTCCAAAATCACAAAAGCTATTGACTCTATTGCACCTATTAGGGTTAAATCTATCTCTGGCAAGCAAAAAGCTCCTTGGAGAACTGCTCCATCAGTAACGTCTCAAAAAAGGGAGTGTCGTAAAGCAGAGCGCAGATGGAGAAAATCAAATCTCCAGATTCACTATGTTATCTATAAAGAGAATCTTCAAACCTATAATACAGAAATAAGAAGCGCCAGACAATCCTTTTTCTCCAAGATTATAAATAATAACATAAATAACGCACGCACCCTTTTTAACACTGTTGATAAGCTAACTAATCCACCAGCATCTATGGCTCAGGAACTCCTATCTACCAGTAAATGCAATGAATTTGCATCCTTTTTTAGCACTAAAATAGAAGGCATTAGACAAGGTATTAGCTCCTCTATATCAGGCACGAAAAATATGCCACTTGTCTTTCCGGACAAGGATAATATAACAACTATGACGCAATTTAACGCCACCGACTACAAGACTCTCGATGAAATCATGTTACATCTTAAAACATCCACTTATGCCCTCGATATTCTACCTACGAGTCTTTTAAAAAAGTTTTTAGCTGCTTGGCGCTTGAATTATTACAAATTATCAATAATTCCCTTTCATCAGGAATTTTCCCTGAAACTTTGAAAACTGCAATTATTAAGCCTTTATTAAAAAAGAGCAGCCTAGATCCACTCTTACTTAACAAATACCGGCCCATATCAAACTTACCCGTTATAGGTAAAATTATTGAAAAAGTTGTCTACCAACAACTTAGCAATTATTTGGCCTTAAATAACCTCTTTGACAACTTTCAATCAGGCTTTCGCCCCCTACATAGCACTGAAACGGCCCTCATCAAAGTCTTAAATGACATCCGTTTAAATACCGATTCCGGAAAAATCTCAGTTTTAGTATTATTGGATCTTAGTGCTGCCTTTGATACTGTAGACCACAACATTTTAATAGACAGATTAGAAAATTGGATTGGACTTTCAGGCACTGTCTTAAACTGGTTTAGATCCTACTTACAGGACAGAAACTATTATGTCTCCATTGGTAATTTTGCTTCTGATCAAATTAAAATGACATGTGGAGTTCCCCAAGGATCTATCCTTGCCCCTCTTTTATTCAATCTCTACATGCTTCCATTAGGACACATCTTAAAAAACAACAAAATTAATTATCACAACTATGCGGATGATACTCAAATTTATATAGCCCTCACACCAAATGACTATGGTCCCATCAACAATCTCCGTCAATGCATTGAACAGATAAACAGTTGGATGAGACATAATTTTCTCCAGCTAAACAAAGATAAAACTGAGATAATTGTGTTCGGTGCACACGACAAAAGATTGAAAGTCAGCGCTCACCTTGATTCTCTCTCTTTGCATACTAAAAACCAGGTCAGAAATCTTGGTGTAATTCTAGACTCTGATTTAAACTTTAACAGCCACATAAACTCAATAACTAAATCAGCCTACTATCATCTGAAAAATATAACAAGAATTAGGGGTTTCATGTCTAAACAAGACCTTGAAAAGCTCATCCATGCATTTATTTCGAGTCGGCTTGATTATTGCAATGGTTTGTTGACAGGCCTATCTAAAGAAGCTATTCGTAAACTGCAGCTCGTCCAAAATGCTGCAGCAAGAGTCTTAACTAAAACAAAAAAATTTGAACATATTACACCAATTCTTAGATCTCTACACTGGCTACCAGTCTCCCAGAGAATTTAATTCAAAGTACTCCTAATGGTCTACAAATCTCTAAATGGTCTTGGGCCAAAATACATATCTGACCTCCTCTCACCTTACATTCCAGCTAGACCCCTAAGGTCAACTGACACCAGTCTATTAAACACTCCAAGAGTGAAAACTAAACACGGTGAGGCAGCTTTTAGTCATTATGCCTCGTGTATCTGGAATAAACTTCCTGAAGAACTCAAACAGGCCCAAAATTTAAACACATTCAAAACCAAGCTAAAAACTTTAATGTTCTGCAGTATCTATAACTAAACACCTAATTTTCTCCACTACTTTTATATCGTATTTGTATTTTTATTTTTTCTGTTCCTATATTTTATTCTTATTTCTATTCTTTTACTCTTTTACTATAGAGATCTATATTCTTTTATTCCTATGTTTTTATTCCTATTGTTATTTATTTTATTTAAATTATTAAACTATTCTCCTGGCTCTGTATTCACATGCTCCCTGTAAAGCACTTTGAATTGCCATTGTTGTATGAAATGTGCTATATAAATAAACTTGCCTTGCCTTGCCTTGCCTTAACATAGAAGTAAACATACCCCTGTCCCAACTTTTTTGGGACATCTTGCAGGCATCAAATTTAGAATGAGCGTATATTGACAAAAAACAATAAAGTTGATTAGTTAAAACATTAAATATCTTCTTTTTGTACTCTTTTCAATTGAAAACAGCTCAAAAAAATTTACAAATCATTGCTTTGCGTTTTTATCCCAACTGTCCCAACTTTTTTGGAATTTAGGTTTGTACTAAAGTCATTCAAGAAGATTTAAACAGAATCCAGAAGTGGGTGGAAACCTGGCAAATTAAAATCAACATACAGTGAGCACCATAATTAAATGGACAGTGACACATGTTTTGTTATTTTGGTTCTGTACTCTAGCACTTTGGGTTTGAAAGGATACAATGATAATGAGGTTGAAGTGCAGTCTGTCAGCTTTAATTTGAGGGTATATTCATCCATATTGGATGAACCGTTAAGAAATTATAGAATCTTTTGTACATAGTCCCCCCCATTTTCAGGCATCAAAAATATTGGACAGTTTAACATAATGTAGAATAAAGTAATCATTTTTAATATTTGGTCGCATATCCTTTGCATGCCATGACTCTTGATATCTTGTTTTCTGGTACTCTTACAAGCGATACTATAAGTTCTCTGCATTTGAATAGATCTCAATGGGAATTGGGGCGTGGGACTAGATTTAGCTGTAAATTATGCTGGAACAGTATGGAATACATACTGTTGGCGAAATGGCTGTAAATCATCAAGGGTTTGAGGTATCAAACGAGCCTCAAACCGTCACTCTGCTGCCAGATATGCAGTAGACATGGATGGATCACTTTAAGGGTTTTTTCTTCTGACTTATTTTTCAATAGAGTTCAGTAGAAAAAAAGTCAGGAGAAGAAACTATTCAAGTGATCTATCTATATCTACTGCATATCTGGCAGCAGAGTGATGGTTTAAGGCTTGTTTGATACATCTGAGCCTTGATGACTTGGAGCCATTTAGCCAGTCATGTGTTCCATACCGTACCAGCCTAATTTACAGCTGAATCTTGTCTCACCCCCCAATTCCCATAGAGATCAATTCAAATGCAGAGAGGTTATAGTATCGCGTGTAACAGTACCTGAAAATAAGATATCGAGAGTCTTTTGATGTTGCTTGGTCACAGACTTCAGGAAGTAACAGCATGCAAAGGATATGCGACCAAATATTAATATGATACTTTAAAAATATGTCAAAGCAAAATATTCTAATTTTCTGAGACACTGAATTTTGTGTTTCATTAGCTGTAAGCCATAATCATAAAAATTACAAGAAATAAAGGCTTGAAATATTTCACTCTATGTGTAATGAATCTATATAATATATGAGCTTCACTTTCTGAAATGAGTGACAAAAAATATTGAACTTTTTCACGATATTCTAATTTTTTGAACTGCACCTGTATATAAGTTATACCGTGTATGAATGCAGAACAGGGGACGACCGCAGTAATAATCTACAGAACCGGATGGTAAACACCATATAAACGTTGCTATGGTGCTTTGTTGGGATAGAGTTTTATAATTTTGGAAAGGCACTTGGTACTGTAAAATCATTGATGAGAATAGGAGAGCACTCGCTGTTTCATTAATTTACCTTTCCATAACAAATAAGGCAACAAAAGTCCACGTTGTTTCCAAAGAAAACATCCGCTTTGTCCCTTTGTTACGGCAAAAGCTGAGAAAATGGATGCTTTGGCAGAATGTTCTGTCGGCGGTTTGGTATGCGGTATTCAACGCTGGCAGAGGCGGAGCTTTCAGCTGCTGTCTCATTGAAAAACATGGAACATCCGGTTTGCCATCAACTGCATACTGCTACCATGTGAATGCAGTAGCCAGCCAGACAGAAGGAAGGCACTTGGGAGCGTGCTTTGACGTCACATCCTTTATTTTTCCAGCAAATTGGACCCAAATTCTTTATATAAAAGTCAGACCATAGGTTCTTATACGCAACGGAAAAAGTCGAGGAAGGTCTAATTTTTTAAGTTACATTACAATCTGTTCATACATTGGCAATTGAAAGTGATTCATGCATGTAAAACTCTTGCATATAGCCCCTTTAAGTGCAAATTTGTTTGCCTTCTTGTGAAATACAGGATACCTTGCAATTAAAACGTATAAAGGAGGCCACTGTCAAAATCCCAAATGCTAAAAAAGTGTCCTAAGGATGGTTAAGATACGGAAATCTGTGTTTACATATTTGGATATACTGTATATGTGTGTGTGTGTGTGTGTGTAGATCTGTAAACTTGCATATGCAGTTCCTATACACAGATGTTGGTCCTGTTCTGTGTTTCTGTAATGGATTTTAGTGGTGGATAATCAAACGCGAAGGTAGGGGGATCAGAACAAGTCACTCACGTAGTGAGGACCAATAAAAAGAGTAATAAAAATAAAGCAAAGAAAGAAAAGATAGGAAACTACTTTCTTGTAGCTAAACAGCCAAACGAAAGCACAAAACGATCTGGCAGAGAACACAGAAACAGAGGAGACTAAATACCAAACTAACAAAAAAACAATGAGGAACAGGTGAGACAAAACAAATGAGAAAACACAATTCAGAACACGAACTACAGAGGGGCTGATTATACGGGAAATGGGGAAGGGGCCAATAAATTGGGGGGTAAGCTTTTTACAGGTGGTCTGGAGGGGAATGTCCTGAAATGAAAGCTAAACCTTTTGACCGACCGTGTACTTGGGGGCAGGGCGTCAACGACAGTCGGCCTGGGCTTTCATTCTGGAGACGTGTTTCAGGAGAACGGTCCTCCAGGCACGAGATACCAGGGCCTGCACTGAGGGGCTTACCACCTCCCTCTCCTCCTCCGGGAATAGGGGTGGAAGGTACCCCAGCCAGCAGAGGAATGGAGACATTCCCATGGAGAAGACAGGGAAGGAGTTGTAAGCATATTCGATCCAGCAAAAACAGCTGGACCAAGTGGTGCGCACAAAAGGAATGAGCGCACAAAAGGAATGCCTCCAATGAGCGCACAAAAGGAATGCCAAAAACTGCTAGCAAACTGTGGACCTCTGTCAGAAATTATCTTCTGGGGTAGGCCATGAAGGCTAAAACTGTTAGCTATCAGTTCAGCTGTCTCCTTAGCAGAAGGAAGCTTGGGGAGGGCTACAAAGTGTCCGGCCTTGGAAAAGCGGTCGATGATGGTTAGGACTATGGTGTTTCCATCGGAAAGCAGCAGGCCAGTGATGAAGGGCAATGGGGCAGGGGTTTCAGGAGGCCACTGGGGTGAAGATTTTCCGACTTGGCCCGGGCACAGGAACTGCATGCCACCACAAATTTGGCCGTTTTTTAAATTTCAGGCCACCAGAACAGACGGGACAAGAGGGCCAGGGTACAGGCGGCGCCGGGGTGGCATGCCAACTTGGAGGCGTGGGCCCAGGTAAGCAATTGAGTGTGAGCCAACTCAGGAATGAACAGGCGTCCCTCCGGAGTGTTGCTGGGGCCCGGACTGGTAAGGAGGGTCTCTTCCACCATTCCCACGATGTCCAATCTCGCCACGGCCACCACACAGTCAGGCGGAAGCACCGTCTCGGGACCTCCCTCCTCTTTGGGCACTTCATGGAGACGGGACAACGTGTCAGGCTTTATATTTTTGGATCCCGGCCGATAGGACAGAGTAAATTGGAAGCGGGAGAATAATATTGACCACCGCGCCTGGCGAGTGACAAGACAGAAGCAGAAGAGAAATGTCTCAGCTCAAGGAAGGCTGAGGTGGCCTCCTTGGTCCAGGTGAAGGGCGTTTTAGTGGACGTGAGAGCTGCCATAGAGCTGTAGTTGTGGATGAAGCGTCTGTAGAAGTTTGCGAATCCAAGGAAGCATTGGAGTTCTTTGCGGTTGTTGGGTTCCAGCCACTTCTGGACAGCCCTCACTTTTACAGGATCCATCTCCAGCCTCCCCTTGGCAACGACGAATCCCAGGAACTGAACTGATGACTCATGGAACTCACACTTCTCCGCCTTGATGTATAACTGATTCTGATTAGTTGAATCACTTGGCGCAGGTGATGAATATGTTCTTCAGGAGTGCGGGAGAACACAAGAATGTCATCAAGATAAAAATATACAAAGCGAGAGATCATGTCTTGGAGCACATCATTGACCATTGCCTGGAACACAGCAGGGGCATTAGAAAGCCTGAAAGCAAGGTACTCATAGTGCCCGGACTGGGTGTTGAAGGCCGTCTTCCACTTATCCCCCTCTCGGATCCGCACCAGATGGTAGGCGTTGCGGAGGTCAAGCTTGGAAAACATGTTGCAGCCTTGCAGAGTGGAGAAGGCAGATTAAATCAGCGGTAACGGATACCGGTTCTTAACCGTGATGTCGTCACGAGACGTGACAGAGGAGTAATGGTAGATTAAAGGTGGAATGTGTCAATACCCTCCCCCTATCTATCATGTGACTGTTTAACATCAGTGAAATGATTTAAGTTGGTAACTGGTAACTGGGGCAAACTGTTGAATACTGACTTACGCCTGTTTAAAGTTCCCTCATCTCAAAGTACACTATCTCTACATGCTTAAGAGGCTGTCTATCTGATGATTTCCACCTTGAGCTGCACGCAAAGTGTTTGTTTGCCCTGAGCTGTGATTTTTAGTGGATTCTACTCCTTTTATGTTATTAAAATAGAATAGAATAGAATAACTTTTATTTCCCGCTAGGGAACTTCAGTTGTAGCCCCAGCAACAACAAAAAAGACATAGACAGTGGGGCAGACCCACAACACACAAACAAACAAAGTGAATCAATCAAGTGAATTAAGTGAAGTAAAGTGCAATGCAGCCATGATTAAAAATAGCCCCCGCTGTCCAGTGTCACCAAGCAATCCAACACACAAACTCCGCCTCCACGACTCTCCTCCATACACGCAGCACTGCGGTCTCTGTACACTCTGTAACCGAAACGTGCATATGTTGCGAATGCGTCTCCATGGTGACGACCACAAATAAAATTATATCGACTAGACAATTCGTCAATTTATCAAAACGAGCAGCAGGAGTGCCCTGAAAAATCTCCAGCCTGCTTCCCCATACCACAACAGACACACAGCGCATGAAAAAAACAAAGACAAAAGCAAGACACAACAAAACACATTCAAATGAACAAATATGAACACGAGAGACAGCTGGACTACATGCCGCCATTACAGCGCCACGTATGTAAAGCTTTTAAAAATCTTGATATTCCTTTAACCTTTTAAGTGGGATCTTTTAACAAAGGTTTTAGTATTCTTTTAAGCGTTTTAAGATTTCAAGAGTTTTTGGAGTTATAGCTACAGTAGGCTAAATGTTATGTATGGAGAAAACAACTCACAGACTCCTAAGAAGGCTATGGACTGTTTAGTCTGCGCAATGTTCATGGTGGTCAGTAAAAAGGACTTTGTGGACTTTGTGACCCCTTTCATGTGCTCCAAATGTGTGGAAATTTCGGAACTGAAGGAATGGATGATAAAACTCTACACTAAAATTGTGAAGCTGGAGGATTGTGTGGCGCTGCACCAGGATGAGTCGAGGCTACGCGATGCATTCGACTCTTCGATCCAACCCTTAACCACTTCGCGCAGATGGCAAATTTGGTCAATTCTCATCTATTTAGGGGGTGCTCTGTTTAAGGCTTTATAACTCCAGGTGTGAGCATCACATAAACTTGGTAAATGGCTTAAATGAAACAAGACGGGTCTACCATTTACAGTATGAACTTAGATTTGTTTATTTTCATAATTTCAAGTCAAAATAAAGTACCACAAATGCAAACAAAACTTTGTAAAATAACAAAATATTGTTATAACAAAATACTGAGAGCTACATAAGTGAAACAGGTAAATATATACATTTTCTAGATCATAAACTCTATGTCAACAAGTGTGCAAAATCTGAGGATGATATACAGAACTACTAAAGGTCTATGATGCAAAATATAGGCAGCGTACCCTGTTGTCCATTAGTGTCTCCAAATCTATCCAAATGGCTAAATTGTGTAGTTGGCGTTGTAGCGGTACAACGATGAGCCAAACAACCGTAACATTCATGAAGGCACGAAATGATAAAGAAGCGCCAGGAAGCGGAACTCAGGGGTTTAAATACCTCCTGACGCGGACGACAGGTGAACCAGATAATCACCTGGGCGAAATGAAAATCCCGCAAGGGAATGCGGAGAAAAAATCAGATGTGGAATTAGAGGAAAGAAAGGGGAAACCATGACAGGACCCCCCCCCTAAGGGACGACCCCAGGCGATCCCCCAGCTCGATTACTACGGAATTTCCTGATAAGCTGGGGATCCAAGATATTTCTAGAAGGAACCCAGCAACGCTTCTCAGGGCTATAGCCCTCCCAATCCACCAAAAACTGGAAACCACGGCCTACCCGGCTTTCCGTCTTTCCGCCAGAATATGGCGAACCGTGTAAACCGGGCCCCCCCCCAACAATCAGAGGAGGGGGGGGGGGGGGTCTCTGAGCCGGAGACAAAGCACTGACTAGCACCGGCTTTAGTCGAGAGACGTGGAAGGTGGGGTGAACGCGCATGGAGCGCGGCAACTGGAGACGAACAGTAACGGGATTAATTTTGTGAACAATCTTGAAAGGGCCAACATAGTGCGGGGCGAGTTTATGAGACTCGACCCGCAGAAGCAAATCCCGCGTGGAAAGCCAGACCCGCTGGCCCACCCGATAAGAAGGAGCCGCGCGACCATGCTTGTCGGCGGAAATCTTCTGGGTGGCAGATGCTCTCAAAAGAGAATTGCGCACTCGCCTCCACACTGCACGGCACCTCCAGACAAAGGAGCCAGCAGACGGGACCTCCACATTCTTCTCCAGCTCCGGAGGCCACCCCCAGGTTCCGGATTCAGTTGCAACACGTTCTGGACCATTACTTCAATGTCCCAAAATACCGGGCTACGATCTGAGCGCCTGGCAAAATGGGCTCAGGGGAGACGGAACTGTCGGACTGATCAAAGATATGGGAAAGCGCATCAGGTTTAATGTTTTTAGACCCGGGCCGGTAAGTGAGTAGAAAATTAAAGCGGGTGAAAAACAATGCCCAGCACGCCTGCCGAGAATTACGTATTTTGGCCTGCTGGACGTATTCTAAATTTTTGTGGTCAGTCCAGACCGTAAAAGGGTGTTCAGCCCCCTCTAACCAATGCCGGCACTCCTCCAGAGCTAATTTGACGGCCAGCAGCTCCTGATCCCCTACATCATAATTCCTCTCGGCCGGAGTAAGGGACCGAGAGAAATATGCACAAGGGTGCATTTTGCGATCGATGGGAGAGTGCTGGGACAGAATGGCGCCTACTCCCAACTCGGAGGCATCAACCTCCACGACAAACGGGAGGGAGGGATTTGGCGTGACCAAAATGGGCTGAGAGCTGAACCTCCCCTTTAACTCCCTAAATGCGGAATCCGCTCTGGAACTCCAGTGAAATTGCCCTGCAGACGTCTTTTTGGTAAGGGTGGTAATGGGTGCGGCGAGCTTGCTAAAGTTCCTAATGAACCGCCGATAAAAATTGGCGAACCCCAGAAAGCGCTGAACCTGCTTCACAGAACGAGGAGTAGGCCAATCAAGAACCGCAGAGACTTTATCGGGGTCCATGTGAACCTTACCCTCCGACACGATAAACCCTAAAAAGGAGACCATGCTGGCGTGAAACGAGCACTTCTCCGCTTTCACAAAGTTTGGCCTGTAGGAGAGCCTTCAGAACCTTTTTAACATGTTCAATGTGAGTCTGCAGGTCTGCGTAAAAAAATTAAATATCGTCTAAGTAGACGAAAACAAACTTGTCTAGCATCTCCCGTAGCACATCATTTACCAACGCCTGAAAAACCGAGGGGGCGCTAGAGAGACCGAAAGGCATGACCTGGTACTCGTAGTGCCCGCTATGCGTGTTAAAAGCGGTTTTCCACTCATCGCCCTCGCGCATACGCACCAGGTTATAGGCGTTGCGGAGGTCGAGTTTCGAGAAAATCACTGCCCCCTGGAGGCGTTCAAATGCCGAATTCATCAGGGGAAGTGGGTACCTGTTTTTAATAGTGATGGCGTTGAGAGAGCGGTAATCAATACATGGTCTCAGACCCCCATCCTTTTTTTTAACAAAAAAAAACCCCGCCCCCGCAGGAGAGGTGGAGGGTCTGATGAAGCCGTTGGCCAGCGCCTCCTCGACATACTCCTTCATGGCCATGCTCTCAGGAGCAGACAAGGAGTATAAACTGTCTCTGGTAGGGGTGGTGCCAGGATACAGTTCAATGGCGCAATCATACGGGCGGTGAGGAGGGAGGGTGGTGGCTCTTTGTTTGCTGGGGGGTAACGTAAATTCTAAAGACCCTGCCAAGCTAACCCTCTCCATTTTGGAAGAGGGAGAGAGGGGAGGTGACCACTGAATATCGGAATCAGAAAACTCCTCCTGGGAATTCTCCTCCCAAATGGACAGACCATCAGCACGAGAGTCCCACTCCAGACTCTCGTCCTCCACCTCCGATCCCAGGACGGACTCTTGAGGATCAGAGACAATAATAGTCTCCTTTGTCTCTGAGTCGGAGCTGCAGTCAGTACCTCCTGAATGTCCCCCCGACCCCACAGATAGAGAAACGTGACCCTGGGTAGTACACTGAGGCCCCCACTGAAGAACACTAAATTCGCCCATCCCCCATTTAATATGTGGATTGTGCTCCACCAACCACGTATGGCCCAATACAATGGGGTAAGAGGGCGAATGCACTTAAAAAAACTGAATATTCTTAGTGTGATTCTCATGAGAAATATACATAGTGAGAGGAGCGGTGATCTCTTTAATAACCCCTCCTCCCAATGGTCGGCCATCAAGAGCGGTGATGTGGTGCGAGTGGGAGTGTTTGCGGATGGGAATCTATGTTTTCTAGCCCACCGTGAATCCATAAAACACCCAACCGCCCCAGAGTCAATAAAAGCCTCTGCCAGGAGGGGGCGCTGTTGCCTCATTATCCTCACAGGGAGTAGAGTCCGAGATGTAATGTCATTTTGTCTCGCTAGAGGTCCCGGTTCCTCTAACGAGACGGGCCTTTTCCCGATCGATTGGCCGTAGCCGAAACCAAAAACACCCTTGTAAAACGGGATAGCCACGTAAACACGGGTGATACTAATACTAGTAGAAAGAAGAACAGTGAAAACAAAGGCACCCTCGGAACGTGACTATAACGCCCGATAACTGGTGAAACAAATGAAAATAAAATAAACACTCACGCCCTCAAACAACAAAGAGAGCGGGAGTAGAAAAGGAGAAGTGTAAAGAGGGAAAACCTAAACTAAATTCCCTGAGCTTCTATGTAGTTATCTAAGTAAAGTTCTACTCGCGAATAAAGAAAAATAATCTTTTGTAACTGTGAGCAGAGGAAACAAACAACAACCGTAACATTCGTGAAGGCACGAAATGATAAAGAAGCGCCAGGAAGCGGAACTCAGGGGTTTAAATACCTCCTGACGCGGACGACAGGTGAACCAGATAATCACCTGGGCGAAATGAAAATCCCGCAAGGGAATGCGGAGAAAAAATCAGATAGACCGAAAAAGACGTGGAATTAGAGGAAAGGAAGGGGAAACCATGACAGTAGTGCTCTAAATAAAAAAAGAGAGATATATTTAATTACAAATCAACAGTTTTGGCTCATAAAACTCACTTTTGCATCATTTTCAAGTGGGAATGACTATATTTTCATCAGTATAGGGGGGTAGATATTTATGGGTCCAAAACCCCTATGCAAAACATGTCATAAAATGAATAAAATTAGTTTTGTCCATTAAAAAGAATGTACATTTGCTTCTTTTGATGGATTAAAATAAAAATATTGATATCACAGTGTTACATACACCTAAATATGTAACCTAATCATTAACTCTTGTACCTCAATAAAACATCACTTTTCCCTGTACTCTACAGTATGTATACTGCATTTTTCTGTAGTTTTAAAAAATATTCCTAGTCATTTGGATTCCAAGGGAAATTTTTACCTTAATCTACCACATATCAGCGCACAGAAAATTGGAATGAGCACTTGCCATTCCATAAGTGAAAAGTATATACGCCATAGCCTATATTATGTACGATAACGTAAAAATAAAATAGTATTCCACCATCTGCAAAATGCTGCCAAATGTTTTATTTTCAGAAATCGTCACGAATCGTCTACTAAAGTTAAAACACAGAGTTTGTGATTTCCACTAATAGTTTGGCTGCAGGAGCAACGAATGTCTCAGTTGAGAAAAAAAGTCTCGCCTGCGTGACCATCTGCACAAAGGGGTTAACCCTTCCCCTTCCTGGGCTGGGGATTTTTGTGGTAGCCTCGGTGGAGCCAGCGGTCGCCCCTCTCATGGAGGAAAACTTTCCCTAGCTGATCGGCTCTGCCACTGCATCTGCACCGGGTGAGTCGCATGGAGTCTTCTCCCCATGCACGGCAGGAGTGCTGAGTAGCCATGAGGAAAAGAAACACCCGTCACCGGGCCCCGCTGCTACAACTCCCCTCCCAGCCAGAGCTTCGACCGGAGAACCGGTACTCCGGTCTTGCCTCTCCCTCATGCTCCGACTGTCATAAACACTCCCGATTAACCTCCGCACTACCTCCTCTGGATTCTACCACGTCAACCGTCATCATTGGAAGCTCGTGGTCAGGGATTTCACTCTCCAGGCTCTCATCTGTCGAAGCACGGAACTTCACTGCCTTCCAGGAGCCCGGGTATTGGATTTAAACTCCCGTCTGCCCACAATCACCGCAAACTACTCTCATGTGATTACCATTGTCTATCATGTAGGTTTTAATGACATTAGGCATGGCAAATTGCTGGCTCTGAGGGATCATTTAAAAACTCTTTTAACCTCTCCGAAAAACACTGGGACAAAGATTGTCTTGTCTGGCCCGCTGCCAACCTACAGAAAAGGCGACATTTACTTTAGCTGCCTTTATTCGCTAAACAAATGGCTAAATGCGTACTGTGCCTCTGAGAATATAAACTTTGCTGACAATTTTGACCTTTTCTGGGAGATTCCTACGTTCTTTAAGCGTAACAGTGTACATCCTAATAGGAACATTGCTCATCTGCTCTCTAGGAACATTTAATGATGGTCATCCATCTGTGAAAAAAGATCTAACCACTGTAATAAATGTCTAAATATCTCTGTTATTTCACTTGATCATTTGGGATTTTGAAATCATGCTCCTAATCCAAAGACACAGGATAATATCAAATGTTCTATAATCAATGTTTGGTCACTGAATAACAATTTTTTTTAATTCTTAATGATTTTATTTTATCCAGCAGTTTGGATTCTTTAATGCTTACGGAGACTTGATTAAAGGACAATGAATACTCACAACTGATTGAAACATGCCCATCTAATTTTAACTATGTTAACAAGCCAAGGCTCTCTGGTCATGGTGGGGGACTTGCTCATATTTATAAATGTGTCTTGAAATGCAGATCTGTACAGAAGCGCTGAAAGGTACGTACGAGAAACTACGGCTTTGGCCGCAAAAAAATTTTTTTAAACTTGCCTTTCTGGGCCTCCACTGTTAAGTTGTATGTACGATTTAGCACTGGCATTGGAGCAGGATAATAATAATAACTGTATTTGTATAGCACTTTTCAGAAAATAAATTTACAAAATGCTTCAAATAAAAACACATGAAATAAAAGGTAAAATAGGTAGGTAAAATGGGTAAAATATTTTTTTAAAACTCGTGAAATAAAATTAATGAGGGTAAAATACAATAAAGGTTAAATACAATACAATAAAATGCAATAAAATGCCTAAATACCATGGTTTCATTAAAATTCAGTTAAAAGCTTGTCTAAAGGGGCCTTCCTGGGGTCCTGGTGTGTACTGGCATAAAAGATCAGCAATATAATTAGGGGCCATGCAGCGCCTTAAAAGTGACCAGTAAAATTTTAAAATCAATTCTAAAACTTACAGGCTACCAATGTAAAGAATCTAAAACAGGGGTAATGTGCATGTCTCTTTTAGTTTCTGTTAAAAGCCTAGCAGTAGAGTTCTGCAGTCAAATATCACTCTTAAATTCTTGGCAAAAAGCTTCATATTTGCTGACAAGCTACCAAGATTATCAAGAATGAATTTAGTGGGGCATCGTGGACCAAACACAATTACCTCTGATTTATCCTCATTCAACTGTAAAAAATTCTGAGATATCCAACACTTTATGTCCTTCAGGCACTGACTAAGGGTGGCAAAACTTGTAGAGTCATTTGGATTCACAGGCAAATACAGTTGGGTGTTATCTGCATAAAAATGTAAGGAAACATTGTGTTTCCGAATCACATGACCTAGAGGGAGCATATGTAAACTGAATAGAATTGGGCCTAAAATAGAACCTTGGGGAACACCACATGACACCTGGGCTGTAGAAGAGGTAAAGTTGCCTATGGTGACTGAGAAGGATATATTTAAAAAGAGCTAAAGCAATCAAGTGCATGCCCATTTATGCCCACCCAGTTTTGCAAGCGGTTTAGAAGGAGGGTGTGGTCCACCTTATCAAAGGCCACACTAAGATCTAAAAGGACTAAAATAGAGTAAACGCCTGTATCGGCATTTAAAAGCAGATCATTTAAGGAGTGGCTGAACCACAGTATGCTTAAAACAGGAGGGGGAAACACCACTAGACACTGAGTTGTTAACAATACAAATTATAGTAGGGCCAACAGTGTCAAGAACCTCTTTAAATAGGCTTGTAGGAACAATGTCCAGTGAGCATGTAGAAGAGTTCATACAAGAAACTGTCTTTAGTAATGATGTGTGTGTTACTAGCTGAAAGTTGGTTAGTGCAGAGGTAGTTGAATAGGTGAGTGCCAGGTCTTGAGTGGAGGGGGAGATCTGATGCCTGATATTCTCAACCTTGAATGAAAAAAACATTCTTCACACATTTCAAGAGAAGCTTGAAGAAGTAAAGAAGATGGAGGGTTTACCAACCTATTTATCACTTTAAACCAAATTTTTGAATTGTGACAATGTTTTTTAATTAAATCAGAAAATACATTTAATTAATTTGCATCCTTTACCGCTTTTTGATATTGGGCCATGAGGTCTTTTAGAATGCTTATTTGCTTTTCATCTCCGTTCAGCTTTCCTGCTTATGTGTTCATTAATCCAGGGAAAGTTATTAAGCTTAGCTTTTTTGATTTTATATGGAGCTATGCGATCAAGAATGGTTGAACAGGTGGTGTTAAAAAAATTCACCAGTTCCACGGCGCTTTGTAGCTGGCTATCAGGGGCAGTGAGGGCTGTAATGCCTCTGAAAATTTCTTATGTGTGGAATTGTTAAACATGCGAGAGCGAGAGGGGGTACATAGAACAGGGATGGAAAGTGATAATTCAACATTAAAAATAAATACCTTATGGTCAGTGATGTTAATATCCTTCAGAATGAGATCAGATAAAATAGAGCCATGAGAAAATACCAGATTCAGTTGGTTGGTTCTTTAACAGCCTGGTTGAGATTAAAAGAGTCAGCTAAATTCAAAAAGTCAGTAACAAATGTATTGGCGCAACACATATGGATATTGAAGTCACCAATGATTAGCACTATATCGTATTTAGGCATAATAACAGATAGTAGTTCAGAAAACTCCAGAATAAAATGACATTTGTTTTAGGGGGTCCATAAATTAAGGCACAGAGTAGAGAAATTGTACCAGTGGCAAGCACAGGACTTATAAAACAGCACAGGACTTCAAAAGAATTAAAAGGGCCAACGGAAACTGGTATGCATTTAATGCATGTCCTGTGGAACGCCGCCAGACCCCCACCATGGCCGGATGAACAAGGTAAATAAAAATGGGTGTAACATACTGGTGTTGCTTCTATCAGGGCAATGGAGTCCCCAGGTCTCAGCCAGGTTTCAATGGCCATAAAAAAGTCAAGTACATTATCAGTAAGCATTTGTTATATATGAAAAGGACTTATTTGATAGGGACCTGAGGTTGAACAGACCAAATCTAACAGCGGTTAACGTGGAATTAGAGTGATTAATGGGTAGCAAAGGGACATAAATCAGATTATTTCTAGCTGGAGTGTGGGCATTCAAGGATGGAGCATATTTATGAGGCCTGCAATTTAACATAACAGGAATACGGCGGTAGATGTTATGTTTCTGTCATGTTCATGCCACGTTTGATGTTTATTTTCCTGTCATGCTTGTGTTCTGTTTATGTTACGATGCAGTTCATTGTTAGCATACACATTTCCGTGTTTTTCCGCAGCCTTGCGTTCATGCTGTTTCTTTCTCTTGCTGTCGCTCACGCATCCCTAATTGTTTCATTCTCCCACGTCTATTTACTAATCTACTAACATTAGATCAGGATTGGGTAATACTAACTCTCTAACCATGTGTTCATGTTTACCTTATGTTTCTCCTGCATGTCATTTACTAATTTACTAACGCTAGGTCAGGATAGGTTTATTACTAACGAGTACTAATTCTCTTGTTACCTTGTCAGCCCTCCACACCTGATTTCCCTTCGCATGCTGCTCTCAAGCTAAGTGTCTGCACCTGTCTACACCTGCATATAAGATCAGTGTTCATGTCTGTTCTTTGCGAAATTGTTGCCTGTTAGTTTTCCACTGTCACTTTTGAGCGTTATCCATTGTCTGACTACCGTTATAGATCAAGCCTGTTTACTGACTATCGTTACTGCCAGCCTATCGTATCTACTGCCTGTTTTTGATCACGAGTTTTGCCAGCTGTCTGTTTTGTACCTCTGCCCCGCGGATAGGACTTCGGTCTGACTCCTGCAACGCCCCATGACTAACAAACTCTTCTTTACCCCTGAATTGTACAGCTACTCTGTTTCTGAACTTGATACTGATTTCGAGACTGCTTTCTCCTTTGGTACTGTATTTTAGGTTTTTGGCTGGATTTATTGGTTTTTGGACTTCGCTTGTGTGACTACGATTTTTGGATTTCCCAAAAATAAAGTCCTTGCGGTCATTTATTATTACGTTTGTGTTCTGAGTCGTGCATTACAGGTCCAACCCGCACACACTCGTCTCAGTAGAGAATTTGAGTGGGTTTCCATGCTCACTGAGCCAGTAGGGAGAGCTAGAAAAGAGGTCAGAACGTAAGCGTAGCAACAAGGGGGAAGAGTTACAATTAGTAACAGGTGTTTTTTCCAGATGTAAGGGGTGAGTAGTAATTTGTCAGAGGCTTGGGGTGGCATGACGAGTTGCATAGAAGATGTTTGCAGAAAGTGCACGAGCGCCCTGGAAACTGGGGTGAATGCTGTCTCAGCTAAAAAATATATTCTCCCAAAAAAGTACAAATTATGAATAAAAAACATTTTGTGTGACGAGTATACTCTCTGTAGCCACGTGTGGTGTCTGAGCAACCCATTGAAATGCCCTATACCTCGGCCAAGAGAGAGGATTGGGCCAGGGATAAAAACAAGCTTTCCACAGTAAATGAATTAATAGTGAATTAAGACGGTAGAAATTGTGGTTTAATACTTCCGACTCTTTCCCGCAGTCTCGTTGGTACCAAGATGGACAATAACGTTATCAATGTAAGGGTGTTTGATTAGAAGAGATGGGATTTGTTTTAATATATCAAAAACCTTGGCGCCAGGGAAGCAATGAGTCACTGACGATTTTGATGATCAAAGAAGCAGAAGGGGGAGGCCTTGGGGCACGGACCGGGGAGGGAACTAACCCCCAAGAAATAGACTGCACGTTAGCCGGCTGTGAGGAGGTGACATGTGGTTTAATACGGCGGTCAGCAGGAAAGACAGGCTAAGGCAGCGACAGGGGGCCATCTGCAGACGGAGGCACCGGGGATGAAGGGGGGTGACAGTGAGCAGCGAATGGGGGATACTCTTGCTCGCCCAGGAAGCTAAATCTGTTAGCTAACTGGAAGTCTTGAAGTTGAGGGGGGCGTGCTTCCCACTGCATTTACCTCTACGTGCTACAGTCCAGGGCTCTGTCTGGCTTGGAGTGGAGCTGACCAAGGACGGAGTCAAAGCAACGACTGCACACGGAACAGTGGAGTCAAATTTTCCTCCAGTCGTGGTGGTGCTGTCAGGCCAAAATGTGTCCGGGAGCCAAAATGTGTCCGGGCAAGGCATCGGAATGCTTGGAATGTCGTTGCTATGCCAACAGACACGCGAGCATTGTGACGCGATAGCATTGCACTTGCTTTGACCTCAGAATCGCCGGAGATCGTTGGACGGAGATAGATCAGTACATCACTCAAATAACCATCACTATCACTCAGATAACCTTTATAATTTCCTTTTGTATAGGCTACTGTGCTTTATATTGTTAATTGTTTTCGATTTTAGATTGTGTTAGCTAGTGATTCATTTTGAAGTAGATAGTCTTTTACTGAAACTAACTAGCTAGCAATACTACATAGTAGTTTCCTGGTCAAATGTTGCTTTATAAAAAAACGAGCATCCGTTAATAATGTTAACAACGCCGGATTAAAGGAAAAAAAAAACACGCATTAGCCTGTTCACACTGCAAGTTAAACCAGCGAGGTGGAAAGAGTAAGTAGGCCTATCGCGTTGTTGAATAGCCCAATAAAACTAATCTAATGTCACGTTGATCAGTACGCCTAATTGTTATTTTTTTGTGGGCCTATTGGTAGTTTTTCTGATGACCGATTATTATTTTTTTACTGTATTTGCTATGCGATCGCTCACCCAATGAAAATGCCGTTGTAATAATCAGGCACGTTTCCTAAAAATGTTTTGTTACGTTGAATATTGTTTTCAATAAATGTTATTTGTTCACTTTTATTTAGTGAGTTGTTGTCATGTTTTGTAGGATAAAAGCAAGCGCGAGCTTGTCACCCGGCGATTCTGAGGTCAAAGCAAGTGCAATGCTATCGCGTCACAATGCTCGCGTGTCTGTTGGCATAGCAACGACATTCCAAGCATTCCGATGCCTTGGCCGGACACATTTTGGCTCCCGGACACATTTTGGCCTGACAGTGCCAGTGGGATCTACCAAGGCATCAAGTTGTTCATCTTCTTGGATCTGGTACAAGATGGATATTCTTCCTTCCAGCTTGGAGATTCTCTGGCTCAGCTGACGACAACTCTCCCACCCGGATGGGGAGGTGAGTGTAGGCATGATTGTTTGTAGAATCGGCTGGGTGCGGGCCCGGTAGATCGGCCTCAGGTAGGCAGGTTAGAATCCTGGTGGGTAGCGTCCTGGTGGTTGGCCGCGACAGGGAGCTACAGTCCAGGTAAGCACTATAAACCACCCGCGATCAGTTTTGTCTGTCATGGATCTTACCTTTCTTCCCTTATTTTCTTCCCTGGGGGCGGGTTTTTTTTTTTTAAAAAGAAAGACGGAGGTCTCAGACCCTGTATTGATTACAGGTCCCTAAATGACATAACGGTGAAGAACAGGTACCCCGTTCCCGTTTTGAACTCCGCCTTCGAGCGTCTTCAGGGGGCGTCTGTCTTCACGAAGCTGGACCTACGTAATGCCTATAACCTCGTTCGCATTCGCGAAGGTGACGAATGGAAGACCGCTTTTAACACGCACAGCGGCCACTACGAATATCTCGTCATGCCGTTCGGGCTCACTAGCGCCCCCTTGGTGTTTCAGGCGTTAATTAACGATGTGCTGAGGGAGATGCTGGAGAGATTCGTCTTCGTTTATCTTGACGATATTTGAATATTTTCGCCCGATCTTACCACACATGTCGGTCACGTTCGTCAGGTTCTTTCTGCTCTTCTCAAAGCCCAATTATTTGTAAAAGCAGCGAAGTGCGTCTTTCACACTGGCTCTGTTTCATTTTTGGGTTTCTTTTTTTTTTTTTTATAGGCCCACCTTCCACCCCCCCTCTTCGGAGGACAACTTTATTTTTTAATTACAATTCTTTTTAATAATGAACAGTAACATTATTTACAGCAGTAAAAAACAATAGTAATTTCCTCTCTGAGGGAGGGAAGAAACACCAAGACAAACCAAAATAACACAAAAGAAACCAAAAAGAACAGAAGAAAGAAAGGAGAATGAAAGAAAGCAGAAATGGACTTACAGCCAGATAGACATACAGTCGGACAAAGAATGAGACTGATATACAGACAGACACACAGAGGGACAGAGAGGTCGACAGACAGGGGTATGTGACAGGGGAAGTGGGGGGTGTAGTAGGGGTTGTATAGAGGGAAGAGAGATGCGCAGGGGGTGAGGGGAAGAGGGGCTTGGAGGATTGTATAGAGGGAAGATGAGGGGGGTTGGGGGATTTGAGAGGGTGATTTACAGGCTCATTTCAGGTAGTTGGATATTTAAATTATCCATGAATGATTTCCAGATGCTATTGGCCTGGGGGATTTCGCTGCGATTGGAGGCTGAAATGTTTTCCTGTGATATGTGATCTGATAGAAGGTTTGACCATTGCCTAGTATTCACGGTCTTTCTGGTCTTCCAGTTCAGAAGGATGGTTTTCTTGGCGACAGCTAGGGCAACAAGCAAGGGTTTAGTGTTTTGTATTATTGGGTTGATAGCAGATACATCCCCGAGTAGGCAGAGAGAGGGAGAGAGTGGAATGCTGCAGCCCAGGATGCGGGATAGTGTATTGGTGATTGAGTTCCATAAGTGTTGAAGGGGTGGGCAAAGCCAAATTGAGTGAAGATAATCATCTGTGGTGTTGAGGGTGCAGTGTGAACATATATTTGTGCTTGCAAATCCCATTTTAAACAACTTGTGCTGAGTGATATGTACTCTGTGTATTACTTTGAATTGAATTAATTGCAGATTAGTATTGTTAGTCATCGTGAATGTGTTGTTGCAGATTTGTTGCCAAAATACGGTGCTGGGAGAGAAAGCCAGGTCCGCTTCCCATCTTGAGATGGGGAGGTGTATTGTAGAGTCTGTGCTTGCTAGTATTCTGTATATTTTTGAAAGTAATTTCTTCTGAGATGTTATTTCGTTCATGGCTGATATGATGGGGGGTGGTTGGAGTTCATTGTGTATAATATTGATTTTAGATTTTATAACTGATTTTAATTGGATAAATTGGAGAAATTGGTCTCTTCCAATGCCGTATTTTTCTGTGAGATCTTGAAAGGTGGTAAAGGTGTTGTTTGTAAAGATGTGGTTAAGATGGGTGATGCCTTTTTGTTTCCATACCGGGAAGTGTAAGGGTGATTTATTAAGCTGAAAGTCAGGGTTATGCCATATTGGGGTGTGTTTGCAGGGTTCTGTGGTGGAGTTAGTTAGCTTGTTAGTTTTCCACCAGGCTGTCAGAGTTGTTGAGATTACGGTATTCTTGAAGCAGTTGTGATGTTTTATGTTAGTATTGAGGAATGGCAGGTCCTGTGGAGATATTTCCATGCAGACTTCTTTTTCAATATCGTCCCATGGGTGGTATTGTTGGGTGGGGTGAGTCCAATTGTGAATGTATATTAATTGGTTGGCCAGATAATAGTTATGAAAATTTGGTGCCTCGAGTCCTCCTTGGTTTTTACTTTTTTGAAGAGTGGTTAATTTGATTCTTGGTGTTTTGTTTTTCCAGTAGAATTTCGATATGATTGAATCTAGGGAGTTGAACCAGTTGGTGGTAGGTTGGGTAGGGATCATAGTGAATAAGTAATTGACTTTTGGCAGAATTGACATTTTGGCAGTTGCTATTCTTCCGATTAGTGAGATTGGTAGGTTTGTCCATCTTTGTAAATCATCATCTATTGCTTTTATCAGTGGGGTGTAATTGAGCTGAAATAACTCTGACAGCCTGGGCGAGATGTTAATTCCTAAATATCTGATATTTCCAGAGGGGAAGGGGAAAGATGAGTCCTGGGTTGCAACATTTCCATCACCTCCCTCTAAAGGTAGGATTGTTGATTTTGACCAGTTTATGGAGTAATCTGACACTTTGGAAAATGAGTCTAAGAGTTTTGTAGTTTCTTGTAATGATATTGTCGGTTCCTGTAGATATAATAATACATCGTCAGCATAAAGGCTGATCTTGTGGTGAGTGTTACCGGTGGTGATTCCTACTATGTTAGCATTTTGTCTAATTGCTGTAGCGAGAGGTTCGATGAAGAGGGCAAAAAGAGAGGGAGAGAGTGGACATCCTTGTCTGGTACCTCTGTGAAGTGTGAAGCTTTGTGAAGTTATTCCGTTTGTGGTGACAGTGGCCATAGGTGATGTGTATAATGTCTTAATCCAGTGAATAAACGACTCTCCAAAACCAAATTTTTGTAAAGTTGCAAATAGGAATGACCAGTTGACTCTGTCGAAGGCTTTTTCTGCATCTAGTGAAGTGATTATTGCTTTCAGATTGTGTTGTTTGGTAATGTTTAATAAATGGAATAATCTGCGCATGTTGCTTGATGAGTGGCGTCCTTTGATAAATCCTGTTTGGTCGGGGTGAATTAATATAGGAGTGACTGTTTCTATTCTGGTGGCTAAGGCTTTGCTAATTATTTTGATGTCCGTGTTGATCAGTGAAAGGGGGCGATAGCTGG